>JAULKM010097564.1:0-11036 GCA_032355605.1 Rubia tinctorum
CCCCCCACTGCCAAAAACCCCCACCGCCGCTCAGACCCCATCTTTGCTTAGACCCCACTACCGGAAACCCTAACCCACCACTGCTCAACCCCACTGCCAACCCCTAGCCCCACGCCGCAGCTCCCTACCATCGCCAGCCTTGCCGCTCCGTCCCACACTACCGCTATGCCCCATTGCCAGAAACGATCACCACACAAATCAGAAATGGGCACCGTTAAAATGTAACTAAGCTTATAGTTTATAGCAGAAAAAAGTATGATGAGGGAATTGGGGACTTTGGGAATGGGAAGTTCAACGGGGGAGGGCGACAACAGAGGGGTATAATGAGGAAAGTTCAAGGGGACAAAAAGACTAGAAGAAAGTGGAAATGACGTAAAGTGGAAATGAGATTTTGAGGCCAGGAAGAAAAGAGAGATGAGGGCAGTATTAAGTTTTTGATTTTTTTTATTTTTAAAATTTAGGGGAAATTTAGTCATTTCTCTAAATTCAGGTCAATTCGTTGTTGACTATTAAGTCGGCCAAGTCCAGGCTTATTTTAGCATTTTCTGAGATTGCAGAGTTACATTGACACTTTTAGCATAAAGTCAGGTTTATTTTGCACTTAACTCAATATTTTAACATTTTTTGACTGGGTAAAAACAATTTCAAAGACAATGGGTCACTTCCTCTCTAAAATAAATGCTCTCAACTCTCTCTACCTACTTTAATATTTCCTATTTTAGCACTAACTTTCCATCACACACCTGTCCATTAACGGTAACAACATAGCTTCTAACGACCACAAAGCCGAAGCTCCGCCTCTGCCGATGGCGGACACACCGTATGATACCACCGAAAAAAACCAAATCACTGCTAACCCACCGCAGAGAACCCAAACTCTGAAGCAAAACTCTACCTCCTACCGCGATGCTCTCAAAAATCCTAAAATTCCCTCCAATCTCAAACCCAGTTACAATCTCCCCCAAATTCAACTGCAAAACTTAAATCTCAATCCTACCATAGAATTCAGAGGTGAAATTGTTGTTCTATATAAAGAAGAAGAGGTCGACAAGCTGGATGAACCTTTTAACATGCACCTAGTTGGTAAGCTCCCTCGAGGCAGGCCAACGTTTGATTACATCCGACACCACTTCAAACAGATTGGATTCGAAGGAGAAGCAACAATCATTGCTCTAGATTGCAACCACATCTTCATTAAATTTGATCATGAAGAGGACATTCAAAGGTGTTGGATCAAGAAGAACTGGAATTCGGAGGTTCCATCATGAAAGTACTCAAATGGACCAAAGCATTTAACATTCATGAAGAACCCCCCTTAGTTCCCATTTGGTTATCAATTGAATTCCCCCCAGCTTATTATTTTCATCCAGAGTCAATTCCGCACATAGCTAGTCAACTGGGTAACCTGATTTTTGCTGATCCCCCAACAATGAATTTAACTAGACCATCCAACATTAGGCTGTGCATCGAAATGTACTTGAGTGGATCCTTTCCAGAAAGAATTAGATTGGGTTCAATTAATGATAATAAGTGGTATAAGATTATCTATGAGGACCATCCTTCATACTATACTGTTTGCTACAAAAATGGTTATAGGCATGGAGAATGTAAGAAACAACCAGTCACTCGGCCCAAACCGCCTTAGAAACATGCTGCCCCAGCCTCAGGTCTGGCCAACATTGTCAATTCTCTAGACAGCCACGAAAACACTGAGCCAAACAATGATGTACTGCAGACTGACCCCCTTCCCAACCTCAACCACCTTCAATAAATGGATCACCCAAAGATAACACACTCTCTAAAAACCAGAATAAACACAAGAAAAAAAATGCATATGCTTGTTGCTAGCTCTTCCAGATCAGTGCACACCAGATGGCAGCCAAAATCAAAGACAACCAATCTGAATATCAAGAGGAATCACTCAAATTGGAAGACAGCTGATGATACTGTGCACATCTACAACCATAGAGAAATCCCTAATCCTATATCTCTCAATTGTGATAGAAATGTGCTTGTTGAACAATTTAGGGATTTCAGTCTAATTCTGAAAAATAAATTTAACTCCTTGCATGTAATTCCATCAGATCAAGATGATGATAAAAACCAAGATCAATACAAATTGGACCACCAAGATCAGAACTATGAGTCATAATATGAAAATGAAGCTTAGGGCTTGGTAAATCAGATACACGACATTGATTCCCAAGAACTTGTGCTTGAAGCTTCTCTGAACACCATCATAGTGTCTGAAGAAAATTTGGAGGCCATCAATTTCCTTCTAGGACTAGAACGAAAAATCATTCAGGATCACGAGCACTTCACCACTATTTAGGTCCAGGATCAGAGCTTCTGGAATAGGAAGACTGCGAGTATTCACTCAACATCGCTATCTCAAGAGGTAGGTATCTCTGACATTCTCAATAATATTAGGATTTTTTTCTTCAAAAACCTAATATTATTACTCGCTCTACATCTAAGCAACTGTTTCATAATGAATGTTAAAATCATCTCGTGTAATGTTAGAGGTATAAACAGCTCAATTGCTAGATTACGAAACTAATTGATTTGTATAAGATTAGTATTCTTATCATAATTGGAACAAAACAACAACATGATCAAATGGAAAGGTATATGATTTCCCTAGGTTTCCATCAGGCATACTCTTCTCTACATTCGAGAACATATATTATGTTTAAAGATCCTTTCTTAGGCCAGGTAATCCACTCACATGATTAGTTTACCTTGCTTAGAGTGACCTCGGCGGACTCCCAAATTCTGTTTGATCTTCTTGATGTATATGCTAAGCATCTAAGAGAAGAAAGAAATGACATGTATGAATCCATAAAAGATGCTCTTACTAACTCTAATACCCCCACCATATTGGCTGGGAAATTCAACATAGTTAAGGCTATACAAGAATATAAAAGCCCAGCTCAGCCATCTATTGCAGGAATAAATGAGTTAATTAATTTCACTGAGCCGAACTCCATTAAGGATATCAGTACAGTTGGAAATATATTCACCTGGTCCAACAATAGGAGACTCCTAATACTACCCTATAAAGGTTAGATAGAATTATGGCTAATAATACATGGTGTGAAAATTTTCCTTCATTAGTAGTGCAGGTGTTAGCTAGGAATCCCTCAGATCATTCCCCTATACTATTAGAAACATGAATCCCTGAGAAAATATTCCCCAAAGCTTTTAAATTCCAGAACATGTGGTTAATGCACCCACAGTTCCTTGACATGGTTAGAGAAAACTGGACCAAACCCCTACAGGAGCCGGGGATGATAAGATTTTCTCTAAAACTAATGAGACTTAAAAGCTATCTTAAAATGTGGAATAAAGAACAATTTGGTAACATCTTCCGTAAAATAAAAGACCTGAAAAAAGGACAGTTGAACTCTAGATCAGTATTGATCAGAACCCAACTGATGACAACCTCACACAGTTGTTACATGCCCAGGAATATCTTAACCTCACTCTTAAACAAGAACAAGCTTTTTGGAAACAAAATCTTGAAATAACTGGCTTAGGGATGGACCTTAATACTAAATCCTTTCACAACAGTGTGAAAGAAAAACATGCAAGACTAGGTATTACGAAAATTAGAAATTCTGATAATCAATGGCTAACGGATCAGAAACTCATAGGTGAAACTACTAGTGTCACTTTCTTTAAAGAACTCCTCATATACTCTAATAATGATCCATCTGGTTAAGATCTAACTCATTTCCTTAGATAAATCCCCCACATAATCACTGATGAGGAAAACCCCCTTCTCTTAAAAACAGTAGACCAACAGGAACTTAAGCAAGTAGTCTTTAGCCTAGGAGAATATAGTGTGGCAGGTCCAGATGACTTCAATGGTAGATTTTTAGGGCTACTTGGGAAATAATACAAGAACATTTACTGGTTGCTGTGAGGGAGTTTATGTGTGGTATACCTATATCAATACACATATCCAACACCCTAATCACGCTTATACCAAAGGTTCAAACCCCTTCTCAATTTTCAGAGTATATGCCAATTTCCCTTTCTAACTATACCAACAAAATCTTCTCCAAGATTATTGTTGAAAGACTCAAACTGGTCATTAATAAATGCATATCTCAAGAACAGTCAGCCTTCATTGAAGATAGAGAAATCTCTGACAATATTCTTGTTATGCAAGAATTAACTAGATTGTTAGAAAAGAAAAACCAGGGTCTAAATATGATAGTAAAGTTAGATATGTCAAAGGCATTTGACATGGTTTCATGGCCTATGCTCAACTCTATGCTTCTCAAATATGGCTTCCACGACCATTTTGTTTCTGTCATAATGAGAAATATCAATTCAGCCTGGTTTTCTCTACTTATAAATGACACACCTTACTATTTTTTCAAACCAACAAGGGGCTTGAAACAGGGGGCCTATTCTCTTTAACTTCATAACTGATCTCCTCAACAGAGGATTAAAACAAATGTTTTATCTCAATTACATTGACAAATTCATAATGCATACGAGGCAATATGCATATCTCATCTCCCATATGCCGATGACACCGTCATCTTCATTAAGGCAACCAAGAAATCTATCACCAACCTAATTAACTTCCTAAACCATTATCAGAAAGCCCCAGGCCATCTTGTAAATTCTGCAAAAAGTGCTTTCTACATTGGAAAAAGGACCAACCACAGAAGAATTCAACTTATACAAAATATAAAAAGGATGAAATTAGGTCAGTTTCCATTCCCATGCATGGGAGTTAATATTTTCAAAGGCAAGAAGTTAAATGTCTACTTCAGCCAATAATTGAGAAAATGAACTCCAAAATCCAAAAATGGACTAATAAATGGCTTAATATGGCAGGAAGAGAAGTTCTTATTAGACATGTTTTGACATCAATCCCACATCATATATGGTGTGTAATGTCTCCAACAAAGCATATCATACAAGAAATCAAAAAATGCCTAAGAAACTTCTTATGGGGTGATACAGAAGAAAAAACCAAAAGACACCGGAAGGGATGGAAAGGCCTCCGCAAACCAGTTTCTCAAAATGGACCTAGTTTTAGGAATCTTGAAAAACCCATTGATAGCCACTCCCTCAAACATTACTGGAAATTGCAAATGGGTGAGTCACTCTGGGCAAAATTAATCTGGTCTCTACCAGAATCATTTAGATCCTCTGATGCATATCAGAGGGTAGAAAAAATCACCGAAATAGGAGAGCAATACAACAGGGTATTAATAGGAAGAGGTTCTGTTAACTTTTGGATTGCAAATTGGTCAAGTCTAGGTCCTCTTAGTCACCAATGGAATTCAGAAAATAAACTTCCAATGCCAAATTTCTCAATCTCGCAGTATCAATCCAAAATTCCAGAATATTGCTCACTATTTCATGCAGGACTAAATAAGGAAATCATAAGGGTGATAAATAAAAAAAATCACCCTTCTTGATAGGGAAGACCATCTCATATGGACACCATCCATATCAGGTAAATTCTCAATAGCTTCTACATATCAAATGCTATTTGGACCAGGAAATTCATCAACTTCTCTCAAAAAGGTATGGAATAATATCAGTTCCCCAAAAATCCCAATATTTGTGTGGAAATTAACAAACAATTTCTTGCCATTTGATGATATGCTAAAAAAGATTGGATTTATGCTAGCATCTAAGTGTCTATTTTGTGAACAAAAAGACACTTTAAATCAATGGTTCTTGGTATGTCATGTTGCTAAATCTCTCTGGACTAAATCTTTTCATATTTTGAACACTAATACCATCCACTTTAACTACATCTTTCATGCTCTGTCTTGGTTTTGGTCAGTCAGCTTATTTTCAAAGGCTAAAAACAACCTCATTCATGTGATTCCAAATTTGGTAGTATGGACTATTTGGATAAGTAGAAATAAAATGATTTATAATGATGTCAAACCTCATAACCCAGCTCTTAAAATGAAAGTTCATAATCTATGTGTTTCTATCTTTGCATTGCACTCTTAGTTGCTCAAAGATGACTGTAGATTTATCATTGATGGAGGAATTTTTCAAACACCTAAATCACCAAAAATGAAGACCATTAAATCCTATAAGTGGAACCCCCTGGACAGAGGTTTTAAATTGAACTTTGATGCTGCTTTCCATACTAACAAAATTGCTGCAAGTTTTATAGTCAGAAACTCTTTTTCTCAGTCTCTTTTTATGGGACAAGGAAATCTGAACAGTACTCTCAATCCACTGTAGGCTGAAGTAAGAGCTTGTTGGTGGGCATACAGGTTTGTTTACAAAAATGTTTTTCTCCACTAATAGTTGAAATGGACTCTTCGCAGACAGTCTACATCCTACAAGGCAAATCTATCACCCCATGGAAGATGGCCACAAAAGTATGGCAAATTCACAAGGCTACCCAAGCTCATCACATCATTATCCAACATATCTACAGAGAACAGAATCAAGCTGTACATTTTTTTGCCCACTGATACCCTGAGGGAAGATGAAATCAGAGAACTCAAATCAAGGAATCTCTCAACCAGGGCCAAAATGGCTATAATGGGTGATCATATGAAACTACATACGGTTAGGATACATCATCACCAATTGAGTCTTGTAAATGGTTAAAGAAAGTTTCATCAATTTCTCACCAAGGGTAGTCAGGAGGATCTCCATAGTTTTCTAAAAGCTACAACTTTTGATTGGTTGAGAAGATAAATGATTGTTCGGTCATCATTGATTCCACACCATGGGGTGGAGGATAATAAGTGGAAGCACATCCATTGATTTTCTTTTCCTTCCTTTCACTCATGTGTAATTTTGCTTAGGTCCAACAAATCGCTTGGCCAAAAACTATTTACCGTAATCTGGTTTTGCATGATTAAAGGAGCCTATATATTCCCCACTCATCATTATGGGCGTTTAATTTTTTTTATAAAAAAAACTATAGTGGGGAAAAAATAAAGGGCGAGGTTTTCATAGGATTAAAGGCATTGAACTTTTTCCTTCCTTTTTTTTCCTTCAAAAAAGAATCCTTTCTACATTGTATAAATAATCAAACTTGAGCAAATCTGGAAATGAGGTGGCATCAATTGATTATGCCCGTAATCATCACGAGGCCATGATATTCCATAAATTAGTTCTGCAGTCCAAAAGGCAACGCAGGCCAGAATCGAATTTCGATTTCTTCTCTAATAATTAAATCACCCACAATTGCTCCGTGAGTACTAACGTTAATTCTACCCTTTTCCGATGTGGATTCGCATTAAGTTATTAACCTAAGCTGCACTTTGCATTGCCGTGTGCTGATGTTTTTCTACATTGGTAGAAAGACAAGGTAAATTATACCTTATCCCAGATATATAGTAAATGATGGTATCCCCACATACCGTGTCCCCGTAGTACCGTATACGAATTGGAAAGACAAACTCTATACTAACTCCGTCCCCACTCCATCCCAATAAACTACTTCCCCTCTTCCTGATGAAATTGTACTGCAATAATTAGCTCGCTGTTAAAAAATATATTTGACCGTTATTATGTTTACCTACGTATAATAATGGAAAATAAAAAGTTGATATTTATAAATTGCTTGTTACGATGAATTGACCAATATCATATACGTTGATAATATTATTGTTCATATGTCTATTCAAATATGCAGTCAAATTTTAATTAAGAATAGTGTCAAAAAAGCAAGAGTGCAATCTCAGTCGGGACAGAGGGAGTATCTATTTTCCTTTTAATTCCGTTTTACAATAACTTTTCTGTTTTTTAAAAATTCATCTCACATATGAATTTCTATTTGTAAAATTTTCATATATAGCTGTCATCTAATAAATTTATCATCATTAAATCCCCAAATTTATTATTCTGCCAAATTTACACTCACTAAACCCCTCAATTTTACTATTATTTGCTACCTTTTGACACTATTTATGACGTCACTCATGCAAAAACTTATAAAAGTTATTTTTTGACATTAAAAGATACTGTCACATTAACTTGTACAGAAAATTGAGCCAATAGCAAATAGAAGGTTTATCGTGGGACGGACGGACGGACGGAGGGAGTATAAAGTTTAATAAGATCATGAGTAATATTAATAAATTCATGATTATAATTTGATATTCTAAGATTAACTTGATTTGTTTTATATTTTTGTTATTTGATCCTTGCAAGTTATTATCCACGTGATTTGATCTGTAATATTATTACAAGAGCGGATCTGGTCCTGTGCAAAAACAAGCAAGTCACATTCTCTGTTTTCTTCAAGGTCTCAAAATTTCAGCCCTATCCCCACCATGCTCTCATCATCCACATCCTCCGTCCTTCATCAACAGTTGGACAATCCACCAAATTAAAATTTCAAGATCCATCTCTGCATTATCAAATTGCCTGTATAAATCAGCCCCCTAAAATACAGTCCTGGATCCGCCACTGATTACCATCACCATCTTAAAGTACATCGGATTAATTGTGCGCTGCCAAAGCAGATATTTACAGTACAGCTTGTTCATGCTTTTTTATGGTTACTGAAGAAGCGGAAAATGATTGAAGCAAGTGTAGCAATTTGGCAATTTGCCCACAATTTCCCCCACCTTTATGTTAACCGCTTGAAATGGAAACAATCGATGCTTTCACGCAAATGGTTCAGAGTTGCATGAATCCATTGGCAACCCCCAACTCAATAAAGGCAATTGGATTTTCCTCAACGGATCTACCTTTTGTTGGTAAAATTCAAGCTTCTGGATTCGGATTGGACCACAAGGGAGTTTCTTGTTGGGCGGTCGCCGCCTTGTGGACTCCCGTAGATCGTGCTTCTGTTATTTTTGACTTACTATACTGCTATTTCTCATTTTGTTTTCTTTACTTATCCACTGTCCTAATTTTAAATAGAAAATAATGAAAATTTAATGTTAGGAAATGAAGGACAGTTCGTATCTTCGAAAGCAGTTCTTCTATAAGTAATGGAAAGATTGACGTTTAAATTGCAGATTTAAAAAAATATGGTAAAATGCTCGCGCTGCATTAAACATGTCATAAACGTATAAGTACTGCAAATTGTATAATACATTTTTAATATTGCAATTGAAACATTTTGTTCGCTAGGTTCACCTTTTGACTTGTAACAGTTGAATTGAAAAATGTTTGATCCTTAACATCTTTCATTAAGCATAATTAAAACTTGTGAATATGAGATATTTTGAACATACATGTTATAACGAATTTAACAATGTAACACAATAATATTTTATACTTATTTTATACTTATATACCAATTCAGTTTTAGGGTCAAAGTTAGGAAGTTTTGAGTAATAATTGCAGATTGAAATGGGATAAAGTGAATACTTTTTTTTATTATTATCAATTAAATCCATCTTTCCACGAGTGTATGAAAATGTGGTCTTTTCCAACCCAATGAAGAATATATTGTTTTAAAGGAGTAATCATATTGAATTTATCAAAAATAAAAACTGTAGGAAGATATTAAGATACACCGAAAAGGAATTGTATATGAGGGAGGAGAGAGTACTTTGGTTTATATTATAGCTAGGTTCTCTAGCATAAACCAATCTGAATTTCTTAATTAAATCATGTAGGCGGAGAGTTTTCATAGGGTATCCCTTCTTTTTTAAATTTAATTTTTAAGCGGCAGAAATATTTTTTTAAAAACAAAAGAATCACATGATAAATTTATAAAAAATAATAATTAAAGTTTATAATAATAATAATAGTACATTGTAGAGTAAAATGTTTAGATGACTCCCAATCCTTTGGAAAGTGAAAATATAACACTCAGTTTTTCAAAAGTGCTGATATACCCATGACCAACCTCAAAGGTACTGATATATCAATGACAGACCAAATATGTAAACTTATATCCGAGTACCCGCTGACTAGTACAACTGCACCTTGGGTACAATTGCCCACTAAGATAGTTTTAGGTACCACTGCACTTTTAAAAATTCAGAATTATATTTGCACATACCAAAATAACTGAGAGTTATACACTTCGTTCTACATTATATTTGATATTTCTTTGTTTTTTGGCAAATAAAGATACCATCAATCACATAAATTTTTAACTATTTACACTTACTTTATCTTTAATAAAATAATTCTAAAAATAATTTTTTATTAAAAATTCATCTCACCTCAATTTAATCCATTATCCTCCTCTTCCCCTATAGTATTAGATTAATTACAACTCCTATTGACAAACCAATCTCATCGATCATTGTAAGTTTATTAATATATTTTATATTAGTGGCAAAAATACTCGCCTCATGATTAAGGGATGCTTTCTGGACAAAGGGACGAAAGAAGAAATGGTACATTCCCATGAGAAAATATAAATAAAAACGACCGAAAGTCAAATATTTTGGGTTTGGCATAAAACATGGATTCTCAATAATTTACCTGCTTCAATGGGGCGGTGGTCGAGCGCGAAAGCGACTCAATATTATCTCATTGTTTAAACTTCTGAACAAAGGTAATACTAGTAAGTTTATCTATTATAAAACGATTTTTTGTACGGTTTAAAAAACTCCAACGGAAAGTACATTCCATTGATAAATTCGAAAGTTGATAGTAGATGAAATCTGCTCAAAGAAAAGTTGCAACAAAAATCTAAAGTTTAATCTAAAATATTTGCAATGAAAACCTGTTACGATTTGATTTCGTAATCAAATGATAATTACTGAACTCTAATCATTTAATTTGAACGGTCAATGAAAACTAAGATAACTATCTTGTAACTTATGATCAAATGTTTAAAGAGAAAAAATTCAAAATAAAATTCATTTTTAATAAAAAATAATAATTTGGTACCTTAAATTAAAATTTGTTATTTAATAGTATCCAGTTTTTCATTTACATAATCAAAAGGTACATTTTAAAAATGATAAACTTTTAGGAAAGACGGTCTTTCCATATGCTTATGATAAAACGGGGTTTAATTATAATAATAAGATGTAAAAGGTCTTTGTTGCAATATTAAAGTTTTATTATGCAACGTGTAGTAGTTATAAATTTTATAACCCGGTTCA
>JAULKM010097575.1:0-11035 GCA_032355605.1 Rubia tinctorum
CCCCTTTTTCCAACCCTTTGTCCTAGTGAAACCTAACACACCTCGGGTTACACAATAGTGCCATCGAAAAATATAATTCTTAACGAACCCAAACTTGATGATCCTGAAAAAAACTTGTCCGTTGATCTCCGATATAGAACCTGTTAGGACTTGTATGGTATGTGTATCTCTACTATACTTAGAAGAACTAATCATGGGGATATTGTAGGAATAGATTGATTAGTTGTTACCCTTCTGTGTGTGTATGTGTGTGCGTGTGTATCAAAGTATGATGAATGAAAAGGGGGAGAACTTTTGAGGTGAATTTCTTATCATTGTATCAGGGCCTTAGATTCAATTCTATGGATTTTAACTTTTCATCTAAGAGGTTGGCTGAGAGTGAAACATAATTTTTCATCTTCTGTTTAGAGTCATATTGGACGAAGAAGAGAAGTCTTTCTCCATCAATAATGTTAGAGGCGACAAGAAGATCACTGATTTTTTCCTAGGGTCCAATGATAACCTGGGAAATATCATCATGCCAATTCAGTTAAAGGGTGAAAATTATGATGAATGGGATAGAACAGTTCGTACGACCTTATGAGCAAAGAGGAAATTTGGATTTTTGGATGACAGCATACACCAACCTAAGCATAATGATGCAAAGATGGATGATTGGTATACTGTTCATTCCATGCTTGTGTCTTGGCTTATTAATATGATTGAACCTTCTATTCGTCCGACTCTCTCTTTCTATGAAGACGATCGTGACTTGTGGGTGGCTCTGGAGAGGAGATTCTGTGTGGTCAATGGCACACACATTTTCCAGTTGACCTCTTTGGATGAATGTAAGCAAGGCAAGATGGAGTTAGTTGCTTTGTATTTGGGTGGCTGAGTAAGATTTTTGACGAGTAATCGATGTATGTGAAGTTTCCCAAGTGCAAGTGCGTTGGGTGCACTTGTGGTGGTTGTCGATGTGTTCTGGTGACTCAATACTAGACTCTTAAGAAGACCATCTCCAGTGGTTTCTTCTTGGATTAGATGGTGCGTACGCTTCATTAAGGTTTTTGATTTTGAACCAAGATCCTCCGCCTTCTTTGGACTAAGCATACCATAATATTTCTCATGAAGAACGATTGCGTGATGGTTTTAAGGAAGATTGAGAGCTAGTAATGGCGTTTAAGGTTCAATCTGACACATGAGGTAAATCAAAATTTAATGATAATTTTGTGTTCATTGCAACCGTGAAGGACATGATGAAAGCATGTGTTTTAGAATTAATGGCTTTCCTGATTGGTGGGGTGATTGTTCTCATTGTGGTCGTGGGCTTAGTCTTGGAGGCTTAGGGGGTCGTGGGGTGTCACGGAAGAGAGAGAGCGGCGCGGTTTTGCAGGAGGAGGTGTGGTAGTCAGGGCAAACAAAGCCACTGCCAACATCTCTACACAACAACAGTAGGCTAGGTACAATCATTTTGCACAGCGGAATAGGTTGGGTTGTCTAATGTAACCCCAAAACAGTGGCAACATATTCTGGATCTACTCAACTTGCCGAAAACAACAGACTGAGTTTTTGGTAAGTGTTTTGGTAAGTGTTCGTGGATTATAGATACAGGAGCAATGCACCATGTCACTAGAACATTATATTGGATGGTCGGTGTGAGATAAATTAATGACAGTCCAGTGAGTTTTCCAGATATTAGTTCACAAGTCACTCATGAAGGCAGTGTATTATTTCTTGGGAATCTAAAAATTAGCAACGGGCTTTTATGTTCTAAATTAGGATTTTAATATGATTTCTATCACAAAGTTGCTAGATGATAAAAATTGCATCATTCAAATCCCTAATATATTTTGTGCTATACTTGTTGCGAGTGATGAGGCGGCTGATTGGATTGGGTGAATGTGAAGATGGACTTTTCGTCATCCGTGGTATACCTCAAGTTCGGGCTCTAACTCTTTGTGGTGGAAGATCAATAGAGTTGTGACACAAGCATTTGGGACATACGTCAGTGAAAGTACTTAGGAAGGTCCCTACTATGAGTGTTTTTAATTATTTAAATAAAGATGCTTGTGAGGTATGTTATCGTGCGAAGCAACCTCGAAAGAGTTTTCCTATTAGTAGTAGTAGAGCTACCAACATTTTTTAACTCGTTCACTGTGATTTGTGGAGAGCTTATCTTACTTGTTCATCTTGTGGAGCATATTTATTTTTTGACTATTTTGGATGACTATTCAGGAGCTGTATGTGCTTAATTGTTGTTTGATAAATTGGAAGTTTAATTTCGTTTATGAATTTTGTTGCCTTGGTCGAAAAGTTGCTTGATAAGAAAATAAAACAAGTTCGTAGTGATAATGGAACTGAGTTTAAGTGCTTGAAAATTTATTTTTGAGGAATGGCATGATATTTGAGACGTCATGTGTGGTGTGCCCCAACAAAAATGGTCGAGTTGAGTGTAAACATAAACATATCTTGCACGTACTTTACGTTTTCAAGGGAAGTTACCAATGAAATTTTGGGTAGAATGTGTGATGGCGGCATGTTAGTTAATTAATCATACACCTTCAAGTGTACTTGATTTGAAAACCCTGTATGAATATTTTTTTTGGAAAGGAACCTGATCTAAATGCAATAAGGGTGATGGGATGTTTGTGTTATACTTATAATAAAAAATTGAAAGGGAAGAAATTTGATAGTAGAAGTCGTAGATACATTTTTCTTGGTTATCCCTTTGCAAAAAAAGGGTGGTAATTATAGAGAAAAGATGATTGTTTGTTTCACGTAATGTTAATTTTTATGAACATGTTTTTCCTTTGGCTAGAAGCAATGTCGAACATGAATCTTACGAGATATCAGGTTATAAAGAGGAATTTTGTTGTGATGATTTTGATGACGTAGTAGATCATAGTGATCATATGAATATTGGGGTGGTATCTTTTGATGCACCTGCCAGCAGTAGCGGGGAGGTACATCCAAAAAATGGGGCGACGTTGTAGTACAAAAAGAGGAAGAAGGGGCGATTGTTTTAGTCCTTGGTGAGACGGTTGAGTTGGGTAGTGAATCGATTGCGTAGGGATTTGTACAAGCAGATGCAACTAGTGGAGAGGCAGAGATGGGAAGGGGAAATGGGTTAAGTTTCCAAATTCTCGTTAACAAGGTTTTTTTACACATATGGTTGTGAAAAATAAAAGTATATCTAAACAAATACTCTCTCCATCGGCTACCTTAAGTACTCCTTATCTTATTTCTCACTTTGTATCATGTGGATGATTTTCAGATAATTGCAAAAGGTATATAGTAGTTGTAAGTGCAGGAAAACCACCCAAAAATTTCCGAGAAGTTTTGAAACATGAAGGATGGACAAAAGCCATGGTGGAGGAAATTCGAGCACTTGAAGATCAAGGAACTTGGTTATTGCAGGAGTTGCCTCAAGGAAAGAAATCTTTAGGGAGTCAGTGGATATATACTGAGAAGCAAGATGAAGATGGGGATTTACAAAGATTAAAGGCAAGGCTTGTAATATTCGATAATCATCAAATCGAGGGAATTGACTACAATGAGACTTTTGCTCCTGTGGCTAAAATAGTGACCGTACGAACGTTCTTGGCAGTTGTAGCAAATTAAGCGTTGGAAGGTATATCAAATGGATGTTTATAACGCTTTCTTGCACGGGCTCCTAGGTGTTGGTTTGCGAAACTAGCAATGACTCTAAAATGTTATGGCTTCAAACAGTCGTATTCAGACTACTCGTTTATTTTGATGAAGGGTTGGACTCAGATTAATGTTCTTATTTATGTGGACGATATGATAATTGCAAGAAATGATGAAGTGGCTTTAACAGTGTTAAAAAATCATCTTGGAAAATGCTTTAAGATAAAGACTTTGGAGCATTGCTATATTTTCTTGGGCTGGAAGTAGCAATGAGTAAGGAGGGAATTTTAATGTGTCAACGTAAGTATGCGTTAGATATCATATTTGAGATATGATTGTTGGGCTCAAAACCAGGAAATTTTCCTATGGAGCAAAATCACAAATTGGCTCTGGCTAGTGGAAATTTGCTTGAAAATGTAGAGAGTTAGAGAAGGTTGGTGGGTCATCTTATATATCTTGGCGTGACTAGGACATATTTGGATTATTCAGTTCATATTTTGTCTCAATTTATGCAAAGTGTGAGGGAAGAACATCAGGAAGCTGCTTTGAGAGTTGTTTGTTATTTGAAGAAGAATCCAAGGCAGGGTATCTTGTTAACAGAAGACAGTGAGTTGAATTTAGAAGGATGGTGTGACTCCGATTGTGCTAGTTGCCCGTTGACTCGACGATTGTTGAGTGGATGGTTTGTGTTACTTATTACTTCCTCCGTCTCGACATTATTGGTCGAAGTACTTTTGGACCAATTTTTCAGGAGGCTGACGTGACATGTAGGCCCCGCATGTCTGGAGGGGTATGTTAAATTACTGACGTCGTTTACAGTGCTTATGACGTCAGCAAACGTGCTACAAATCAAAAGTTGAAAATTGGATTTCAATTAAATTTTTCTACACTACCCTAACCTACTAACAGTAGCAACAAACAACTTTAAAAGCTGGAGATACAACCCATGAAATCACTCTCTATTTTCTCTTCAGCACATTTCTTCTTGCTTTATTAGAAATGAAAACAAAAAAAAGTTAGGGCTCTCAAAAACCATCATTGAGCCATTTTCGCATCAACCATGAGAAGCAAAAATCTGACAGACGTGGAGAGGAACTCAGTAGCTCAGCTTGTGTTGTGCACAATAAATAAGGGGTGTATTAGCCATGGACGAGCAACAAAGGCAACAGAAAAATGGGGTATAGGGGTCCGAATAGTACGTAACATTTGGATTGTTGTAATGAAGCAGGTTGCAGCTGGTCATTAGCAAAAAAACTGATCAGATTAAGCCAACACTCCTAAAAGGTTAGATTTAAATCTATGTACAACTGTGTTCATTTAGATGAGAAGTGGTTTTACCTTTTCGAAGAGTCTGCTCGATACATAATGTTACCAGATGAGGAAAAACCCCTAGGATAGTTTAACACAATAGTTAGAACCCTAAAATTATGTTTGTATGTGTTGTAGCTAGGCCTATAATTGCTGAAAATGGGGATGTTATTTTTGATGGAAAATTAGGCATTTCCCTCTAATCGATAAGGTACCAACACAAAGGTGGAGTAAAAATAGGCTAGCAGGAACCATAGAAACTAAGCCGAAACCAAGTATCAGTCGCATACCAATTAGGGGTTGCCTAATAAAGCAAGTAATTCCAGCAATTAAACAGAGATGACCATCAAATGTCTCAAAAGTCATCTACCTACATCAAGACAATGCTAGTCCACACATATTAAGGGTTAACCTCGAATTTGAGTGTGCTGCAAACTAAGACGGATTTTAGTTTATATTATACCATCAACCAGCAAATTCACCAGATTTGAACATACTGGATTTGGATTTTTCCGTGCAGTACAATGCCTACAACATGAAGGTGCATGTAGAACAGTGGATGAACTAGTGCATGCAGTGGAAAATGCATGTGAAATGCTGAAGGGAGAGACACTGATTAAGATATGGGTATCTCTTCAAGCAGTGATGAAACACAAGGGCTCCAACAATTTCCCCCTACCCCATACCCGGAAAGACGCCCTAGCCCACATGGGTTTGCTCCCTAATGACCTTGAGATGGATAGGCAGTTGGTTAAGGAAAGCATTGAATTTCTACATGTGCATAACAATACCTGCACAATCTAGAGCCTCATACATGACATATGATAGTTCGAGAACATCAACAATGCATGATAGGATGACCAAGTAACTAATGCGGACTTTTGAATGATGTTTGTGTTGTATGCTTTTGCCTTTTGATGTAAATATGTAAGTATACAATGCGCGTGCTATGCTACAACATATCCCGTCATATTTTGTAAGACATTGTTATGAAATATTAAGAAAAATGCCCAAATTTTATGTTTATTGCGCCTTCAAGATCATATTTTTATCACAAGGCGGCAATGTCTAATTGGCTACCAGCTCAAATCACACAAACTGAGTGGTGATTCGGTGGACACCTAACAAAAAACTGAATTCAACTACAAGTACTCCCCTCCAATGGTTTATACACATGGTTGCAAATTAAGATTGACTCAAAAAAATCATTTTAAGCAGCACACAAGGTCAAAAGGGTGGGTAAGCATTTAGTCCTAGCATATAGCAACAAACAATTTTCTTTAAGCCAAAGAGTTCATAGTGCGTAACAAAAATGAAGTTGGCACTCAGATGGACTAATAGGCTCACAAAAAAATCACACATAACAACCCCGTAGATTCATATAGCCGCATCGATCACATATATCCAGCAGCAAATAAGACAACCCGTGAGCAGCAAATTAGATATGAGGATAGGGTCCAGGTTTTAAGTCAACGACCCAGTTCCCCATACAGTTGAACATAGAGCTCCATTCATATTCCTTCCACGCTGGGGGTGATATATCATTGCAAGGATCAATCACCCACCGCCTGCGGAGGTATCCATTATCCGTATATAATCGAGCCTGTAAGAGTGAAGACAACAAATCAAAATATTAGTAATGTGTTAAAAAATGAATCTTAATAATTGAAGAAAACCATATTTGTTTTACAATGTTTACCGAGAAAATTACTGATATAGGACCATAGAAACTAACTTTTTCCACCTTCGACATAGGTGAGTTCGTGGCTTCAGCAAGGGCATCATACACCACCATCTCAGCCATTAATCTGGCAGCATCAGATCCCTCATCGTAAGCAATATTACCCTAAACTCAAATCAAACAAAAAGGGAAATAATTGCAAGTTAGTTCCACACTCATAAAAACAAATTTAAACACAGAAAACATCATCTACACATCATCTAACAAAGATAGAACACAATAAAGTATCAAACCCATCGCCACAACATCTAACATTCATCTAACACCAACAAAGAGAATCAACACAGAATCTAACATTCAACAATTACACCAACATTAAAACACAGAAACCATAACACAACATCAAACCATAAAGCAACATCAAAACAGAAGGAAACCATAAAGCCCTATACAGCAACCCGAAACACAGAAACCATAACACAACATCAAACCATATTGCAGCATTAAAACAGAATGAATCCATAAAGCCCTATACAGCAACCCTAAACACAGAAACCATAACACAACATCAAACCATAAAGGCCTATAGATCATAACAAATCATAACACAACATGAAAACAACATCAACATTTTAACAGCATTTACATTTAAGCAGCATCTACGTTTAAACCATAACACAACATCAGAACATAATGAAACCATTTCGGATAAACTGCAGTGGGTAAAAACAGAATTAAAAAATTGCATCAAAACAGAATTAAATCTTCATCAAAACAAAATTTAAAGTTTGCAGTGGGTCAACAATTTCACTTATGTTTTTGAACTCACGGTGGCAAGCGACATTTGAACATTTAAAATTGCAGTGGATCAATATTTAAACTCTAATTTTCTCAGATAAACACTTTTCTCAGACTAAAACATCTTTCACTTTGCAGCAGTGAAATTTCTAGACCAACACTTTCATTGAGCAATTCCAATTCAAATTCCACCTTCTCCTTGCAATCCTAGGGTTATTTTTTTGGGAGCCTTTCTTAGGATCATATGGAAATGGAGATCCATGTGAAAATTACCGCCACTGGTAAATGGCCATTTTGTCAAGATTTCAGACTGCCCTTAGATCATTCAGTTAAGGATCAGTTGGGATATTTATTGAGGGTGAGTGGTCATGGACTTGAAAGAGATAATATAGCCATGGTTTCCAATCGCACTAGTAGTGCACCTTCCAGCATGGAAGGCTCATATGCAGCCTTTGGCAATCTCATGTTCTCAGACCAAAACATCTTTCATTTCGCAGCAGTGAAATTTCCAGACCAACACTTTTCTCAGGCCAATTTTTTTGCAGTATTGAAAAAATACTTTTCTCAGAATAACACTATTCAAATTTCCAAATAAAACATTCATCAGATTATTTCAAAAAATAAACAAAGAGAATACATGGTCAAGTATCATACCCATCGCGGGAAACTATCACCGCTCGATGCCACTCTGGAGGAGGACGCTCCGGCGACATCAGGTCCCATCACTCTCCGCCGCGCATACCTTGCATACACGACGGTCAGTGGTTGCAAAGGATGACGACCGAGACCAACTAAGATCTGGTGTTTCTTGGCCGCCACACGCCACCTTGTATGTTGACGGACTTTAGCTGCTCCGAATAAACTCTTTCATGGCACCGAAAATCGCATGTAGTGGATCATCGTCCTCCGCATCCAGAACCGTAGCAAGATTACGATCTAGAGTTTGGAAGAAGAAGTCTTCGTCGCTCTCATCTAGCGACTAAGATTTGATGAAAATGTCAGGGTCTAACATGGTCGGCGAAGCCTCGTCACAAAAAGGTTGGGTGCTCTCATCGGAGGATGGTTCCTCAATAACCCAATCAAGATTCAATTCATTAAGGGGAGGGGGGGATGATTCTGAACAAGAATCGGTAAAGGGTTTGAGATTTGGATTTTCCTTAAAATTAAACAAAGAGGCGGATGGAAGAAACAAAGAGCATTCAGATCCAGGGTTTCAGTGGGAGAATGGAGTAATGAATGGTGGGGTTAGAATGAGAGTGAGATGGGTATTTCTAGGGGTTCATAGATCGGGAGCATTCATTGGCCAGTTTCGACGGTGGAATTGCATTTATTGGGTGGGTGAGCGGTGGAGAATTCTGAAAGGGGAAATAAATTTAGAGGATAGTGAAAGATTGTGAAAAGTTGAAAAGTCAAAGATGTTTGAATTTTTTGTAACAAATTCGGATGGATTACATTAGGTACAATGAACGGGTTTAATAAGTGTGACAACTTTGTTTTGAGCCTAATGTAATGAATTAATTCATACCCAAGCCAGATTTTGTATGGGTGAAAGGATAATTTTGGACCCAAAATACATGCTGAAAATGGAATGAAAAAATATATATCATTTTAAGGATTAAAATAGAAAGTGTATTAATGGTGGCTGCTGTCTCATGGAAAACCAAGAAGTTGAGCGTTATGAGTCATGACAATACTAAAAGAGAGAAACAAAAAAATAAATTCTGTCTGACACCTTAACATGATGGCAGGCAATTTCGTTTTTTCCGTTTGATTTTGCTAACAATGGTTGTTAGCCATATCTATCACGCTATACTACTATAGTATTAATTAATAATCACGCACTCATTTATTTTATTTAAGGTATCAATAATTTGGATTGATCGATCATCATTGAGTTAATATCTTATACTTCCGGTCCATCTAATATGTTATATATGTACATTATGTATATATATTTTTGTTTTATGGTAAGTGATGCAAACAATTTTAAAAAAAACTATTGTCAATTTGGACGGTTGGGTGTCTCAATAAAATAGTTTACAAGAATTGACATCGCTAATTTTAAGTTAAAACATAGAAAATATGATATTTTCTAAATTTACAGGGCAAACATTATGCTTTTAAACTTAAAGCGTTACATTTTTTAATTTATATATTATATGTTATAAAATGAATATATAATAAGACTTGTATAAATTAAAAATATAAAAAATATTACATAATTGTATACTATTCAAGTTGAAAGATACAATATTAATCTAAATTAAAAATTATAATAATTAAGTTAAAAAGTACCGTAATTATTTCATAATAAAAAAATACCGCTTTTCAAGAATACAAGTTTTTACATGCATGATCACTCACCGATTAAAATATCTTCAAAACTCATAGAAGTATTTTACTATGGTATTTATGACTACGTTTAGTAAAAGTTAATCATATGAATCTAATAATATCTTATACAATAAATAATATTTTATATTAGTTTAATTTTATATTTAAAAGTTGAAAAAATTTATAGTCTTTTCATAAACATATGGAAATATGAAGTTGAATTAAGATTATAGAAAGGTAAAAGCTGTTGGTTACAATATTAAAAAAATCATGCAACGTGAAGTAGTTATAAGTTTATAACTCGATTAATGAAAATAAAAGTTTATCTTAATTTTTTCTAATTTACCATTTAAATTTTAGTTTTTCCGTAACTTATGAAAAGATCATTTTTCAAGAGACAAATTTTTAAAAGTTTGTATTTATAAATTTACCTATGCTAATTGTCAGAAGACAGAGTGTAAATTATTGAGATACAGAATACTCCGGCTTTTAAAAGTTTGTATTTATAAATTTACCTATGCAAATTGTCAAAAGACAGAGTGTAAATTATTGAGATATAGAATACTCCGGCTAATCAATGCTAGTTACGTTTAACCTAATAAAAGTTGACTAGGTTAGAGACACGCACGATTAATGTAGCGCAAACACATGCAGCATACGATATGCCGTACGTAAGCGTATTAGGTCACATTGTGAGCTCATCGAAAGATTTGCCGTCTGGGCTAATTAATTTTGGTCCTGTCATTTCCGGGGTCAACAAGACTGTGAAACACACCACACCGAAACAATAGTACAGTAACTTAAGTGGCGACGAAAAGACACCAAAGGGTACTTTTCAATTAGGACATATGTCAATATAATGATACCTTGACTAAATATCAAAATCTTAAATTAAAGATTTATCTAGTTGGCAATTTATAAAAGATATGTAAATATGGAATTATTGTGTTGAAAATCAAATAATGAATGTTTGGAGTTTTATGGAATGGCATGAAGAAATTCGTCTGATTAGATATTTCGTCCATAGTGTTTTTATTGGAGAATATATATATGACAAAGTCTTGGGAAAGACGGTCTTTCCATAGGCTTATGGAAAGACGAGATTTAATTATAATAATAAAAGGTAAAATGTCTTGATTGCAATATTAAAGTTTTATTATGCAACGTGCAGTAGTTATAAATTTTATAACCCGGTTCATACAACCCGGATATTTTATCTTAATTTCTTCTAATTTACACTTTAAACCTTGGTCTTTCCATGATTTATGGAAAGACCGTCTTTCAAGA
>JAULKM010097586.1:0-11035 GCA_032355605.1 Rubia tinctorum
TTAGGAAAATCCCTCTTCTTTGTGGACGACCCCGACTTGCCAAACTATCTACTTAGTTGTATTTAGAAAGCATATTGGGCTTAAAATAGTATCCTTGAGAGGTACGGCGACGACCTCCCACTTTCTATTCAAGTTAACTTGCCAATGATCATTACGTGGGTCTTATGGAAGGCTAGAAATCATTTGATTAAGGAGAATAAGAACTTTAACGCTGATGTTATTTGGGCAAGAGTGCGGGAAATCTCCTTAACAATTTACTCAGTCCATAACCATCTACAATTTACTTCTTTTGATAATGTTGTCTCCTTGTATGGTCTGACCCCAATCATGAACAAGAAACAATAGTGAAAATCACTAGAATTACATGGGAAACACCCAAACGGGGCTTAAAAGTTAACTGTGATGGCTCTTATGTCAATGCATCTGCAGGTCTTGGAGTTGTAGCAAGAACTGTCTTAGGAGCTATAATTCATGCTATATCTAGACCTGTAGATCATCTGGTTTTATCCCCTCTTCACGCAGAATTGTTGGCTATTTATGTAGGTATGATTTGGGCTGTTGATTTGAGGACCTCAGTGACAATTGAATCTGACTCAAAGACATTCTCAACAGAACTTCTAAACCTCCATGGGAACTTATTCACTTGATAAGAAAAATCAGAGCAATTCAAGATGGAAATGATTTCAAATATTCTTATGTGCTTAGAGAGGCTAATCAACCAGTAGACTTCTTAGCAAAACTCACAAACAAGAAGAAGCAGACTTCGGACTTTGATGAAATCAAGAGATCATCAAGCTTTCAACTGATGCTACGAAGGGATCTTCTCTTCCCTCATTTTAGAAAAGTAAAAACAGCTTGCTAATTTAAATAAGGAGCCCTTAGAAGCGTTTGGATTCTTGGCATGGTTGTAGAAGTAAGAACTGTATGGCCATTCATAATCTAACACAGAGTGGAGGATTACTGAAATGGAAACACGGTTCTTATCTTCTATAATCAATTAAAAGCTAGCTACTGTCGTGTAAAACTTATTATGGTCAAAGATATTGGCCTTTTGTAAATCCAATCAGGGATTTTTGTTGATTTTGGGGATCCAATAAATAACCCCACATCACTAAGATGAGGCTTCAAATTTAAAAAAAAATAGAGCATCTTTAATAGGTATGGAATTTGGGGGATGAATTTTGAAAAGGAATGAGTTACAATGATGATGAATTTATGGGATGCGGAGAGGGAGGAAATGGATTCATCTCCAAATCATATCTCTCATGTGGGCTAAATGTGACCCATTTGTTCCTCTCTTTTTTTATTCTTTTTCTTAGATATCAAATCAATTAATGACATGTGACTTATGGTACATGAATTTAGCAATCAACTGACAAATTAATAGTAAGAAAACAAAAAGATTTTACATTTGTTTCCATTAGCAAAAAAAGTGTTGTTTTTTAAAAAAATATAAATTTCACAATTTTTTTAAAAAATTGACTAATTTTTAATATATTTTCACATCTCTTTGATAATTACACCTCCTTTAATAAAATTCCAGTCCATCTCCATTTAACTCGTCTCCTCTCTTCTAAATAGAATATTTAACCCATTTATTTTTGTTTGCCAAAATGTATTTCTATAGGTATACAGAAAGCAAATTTTATGCATACGAATGTCTCTAACTAAAATCAAGTTGAACAACCAAGGTGAATCAATTTAATTGGCCAGTCTAACCAAATATCAGGTATAACTGGACTGAAAATTGTACAACATTACCTAAAACTGTAAATCTGACATAAATCAATTGATCTGAATTGTTAAATTAATTACTTAATCGACTTAAACTCAAATTTCTCCTGAACTAACTTTATATTTTATATTTGAAATCAATAAAAAATTTATAAAAAAATATATGTATACATATTTAAATTAGCATAAAGAATTGGATCTAATGTTTCTAACGAAAAATATCACTTTTAAACAGCACAATATTAAAACTAAATATAAATAGAACACAAAATAACTTAAATAAGAAAAATAAAATTAACCTATGACCCATTGACCCAACGTACAACTCGACTTAGATGAAGAAACCACAGACTCTCCTCTACCGGAAACTGGCTGCCTAAAAAAATTGTCGAACCTTGAAAATATCACCGTGGGACGAGAGGTGACGGAACTAGCCACCCCATCTCACCACCTGAAGTTCTTAATTAACTGTTGACTGATATGCTAGCGACTTCTATCCACTGTGGGCATTCACTGAGCAAGCACCTCCAATTGAATACAATTTCTATAGACTCACACAAAGAAAAACAATATGTAAGAGAGTTATTTTTTTTAATAAAAGTTTCATAGGAATATTTGTGAGGAACTATTTTTTCCTTCACAAAGTATTGTAAAAGATTGTTTTATGCTGAGAACAGAGTCAAAGTACAACATTTAGACATGCATGATTTCAATTATAATTATAGAAAATTTGAAGTATAGGTGAGAATTCTATTTCAAAAAATTATGGATTTGGAGCATTAAAATCTCAGGGTTCGAATTCCCTTTGCATATCTGATGTCACGGGTCACCCACCCTTTCTGGGGTTAACTGTGCGACTTAGACCATCTCCAATGCGGGATTCACTTGGATTAACATTGATTGCCACATAACATAGATAGACTCCTAAACCAAAATAATGTCTCCAACGCGGTAGTCATTGGAAGCCTTCAATCTGACGTGGATGCAAATTTCAATTTACACCGTCGAATAGAGTTTATTTTTTCATACACCCCATACTGACGCCCTCGTTGTGACACGTACAAATCTTTGACCAAAATTTATCCTTTTTTCATTATTTACATAGTAATGGTTGTATTCAAACACAATACAATTTCTATAAAAACTTAAATAATCAATAAATAATTATAAATTTATGATTTAAATTTTTTGTTAGATATAATTAATGAAAAGTATGAACATTGAATTTTGATATACATATATATAATTTTCACAAATCAATTAAGATAGTTAATTATATTACACATTAATATATTATAAAATAAAATTGAGAATATAATTATAAATTATAATACTAAATTAAATTAAATAATTCAACAAAATTTGTAAAAATTATTTAAATTAAAAATAAATATAATTAAAAATGTATATTTTGTATAATGTAATAATAGAATTCAAATCCTCATGTTATCAAGCTACTGAAATGAAATGAATTATATATTACTATTCATTTTTTTTATAGTTTCAAATATTTCACAAATACAATCACGTTAATAAAAATTGATAACTTTGTAAAATACTTATTAGAATTATTAGTTAAATGTTTCGTGTAGAAAAGAAAACATTAAAATGCATGTTTAGCATTGGAGAACAAAGTTTCCAAAACCAAAGAATTCCAATTATGTCATACTATTTGACACGTGTCAACGATATACACGGAAGTCCCTCGTAGTAATGGAGATGCTCTTAATTATGCTTTATCGCAATGACTACCGCCTGTGTCCCATGTACGTCTTACTCAGCGAGGTTGCTCTCAGCACAACAAACCCATAAAGGGGAGTGAACAAGTGCGCAGCGGAACACTCGAGTTAAAGTATGAGTCCTTACAATGGAAGGACAAGTGAAATATAAAGCCTAGACCACTTGAGAAATAACTCAATGCTCGTTTCCAACTATATTGCTAAAAGGTAACCATATGTAAAGGAGGACAAATCCAACACGCAACATATATGTTGTACGGAAGTAATTCTATGTGAACAGAGAATCTCAAACCTCAAATTGAAATTAGAACCTCAAACCTAAAATAAAAAATCGAACCTCAAACCTCAAATCATCAATAAAATCTCAAACCTCAAACCTCAAATAGAAAAATCAAATATGGGTATGGTGGCAATGGAATCCTTGGAGGCGTACATTTGTAAGAGGTAGAGGCAATCTGTTTAGGTGTACAGTGGCGATGTTAGTGGATGCGTACAGTGGCAACACCGACATATGTGTATAGTGGCAATACGGCTGAGGTATACGGATGGAGATGACCAGGCGAAGGTGTACAAAGGCGATGAAGTTGTCTGGATAGAGACATGCGGTGGCGAAAAGACTGAGGATTGGTGGAGGCATGCAGTGGTGAAAGGGCTGAGTGGGTGGAGGCATGTCGTGGTGACGATAAAGTGAAAGGAAAAGGGCTGCAAAATTGGAGGAAAAATGTGGGAGGCTACAAAATCTAGAGAAAAAAGATTAGGGATAGAAGTGAAACCCCTGCCTTAAATAGTTAGACCAAATAATCCAATGAAAACAGTCCACCAAAGGTGGTTTTACAATAGAACCACATTTAATCAATCCATTAAAGGTAGTTCCTCGAGAACTTCCTTTAATCAGATACGAACCACCTTTAAAATGAAGGGGAGATTAAATAGAGCAATTTCGAACTCAGAACCTCTCCCCAAAGGTGGTTCCTTAAAAAAAATCAAAGGAACTACTTTCTTACATTATTTTTAATAGAGGTTTCTACACTAGTGACTCCATGGTTTGAATGGTCGTGGTAATACAGTGAGGTTCGTTACTCACGAAGGCATCATCATTTTGAGGCAGTATTAGATGGAATGGATACGAGAGCATGTTCTCCTGCCATTCGACTTATGTTCTTCATTTCCTATTTCTGTAGACATTTTGCTGTATTTCCTTACTTTATGGGGATGTTTATTTGGGCTCCTTTGCTATCATATAGGGCTAGGGTTGTAGTAAGCACTTGTATTGAAACGAGGTACACCTATCCCGTTTGGCAACTTTTTTTGTTTTGCATTTTATATTATTTACCAATTCAAAAAAAATGAACGCATTGATATGTGCTTTTCAAACTATAATATCTTTAATGTACGATCAATGCAATCAAATAAACTATAACCACAAACACAAACCACGAACAGAAGAAAAAACACACAATGTACAAAAGATTAGGAACAATGTATCCTTGTGAACATTATAATAAAAATATTATCATAAACACGACGATATAATTAGTGAGATCTAAGCACACAAGTAATTTATAGTGTGAAAATATTTTAAATTTGTCAAAAATTATTTAATATTTGAATATGTAATTAATTAATTAATTAATTTGTTGCTATTTGATCGCTTTTTACATTTTTAAATTCATAATGAAGATAGATTGTAGAATATATAGGGAAGGTCTCAAAAAAAGTGGCTATTCATAGGGTTATGGATAGGCTAGGAATTATTTTGATGGGGTTCATTTTTTAATTAAGGAAAATTTAAGTTTTTAGTTGACACTTAATTTAGTTTTACAGTAACCTTTTATTGACGGTTTATTTTCTTCTCTTGCTCTTGGCATTTGGTTTCTCTCCTCTGTTTTCCTCCTCTACTCTGCCTCTTCTCCGCCTCTTCTTCATTTCACCATCGACGCTCGTTTCTCTGTTTCTTCTCCGCATGTTCTTTGTTTCTCCGGCATCGACATTCCATTTCTTTGCGGGTTGTTTGCAGCATTCGTAGGCTGAGGTATGTCAGATATCCAGGATTTGTTTCCAGGTTCTATTATTAATCATTTTTTGTTCAATTAGCTTTTTCGCCTGATTGCTCCTGCACAGGTTTCATTGGTTGTAGGTTATGTCTTAGATGAATAAGGTTTCTTACCAAGTTAGTGATCAAACTAGCAGTAATTATAAAAGCCATCGTAAGAAAATGCTTTTTCCTTCAAAAATTGAGAAATTATCAGTTTACTTATATGGTGCATCAGTCACATCTAGTTTGTACTTGTTAGTTGTACATTGTATGCCTTTTTATGTTCATTTTTTGTTAAATGTTCATTTTAAGTTAGGAATTGCATCTGTTTACTTATATGTTGCATTTATTAGTATCCAATATGTACTTGTTAGTTGTTGTGTGCATGCATTTAAATTTTTACTTTTTGTTGAATGTTCATTTTGAATTAAGAAATGCATTTGTTTACTTATATGGTGCATTTGTTAGTATCCAATGTGTACTTTTTAGTTGTAGTGTGCATGCTTTTAAATTTTTATTTTATTTTAAATGTTAATTTTGAATTAGGAACTGAATCTGTTTACTTATATGGTGCATTTGTTAGTATCTAATGTGTACTTTTTAGTTCTACTTTGTATTCCTTTTAATTTTCACTTGTTGTTGAATGTTCAATCTGAATTAGGAATTGAATTTGATTATTTATATGTTGCATGTGTTAATATCTAGGTTGTACTTGTTAGTTATACTGTGCATGACCTTTTATTTTCATTTGTTGTTGATTGCTCATTTTGAATTAGGAACTGCATATTTTTACTTATATGTTGCATTTGTTAGTATTCAGTGTGTACTTATTAGTTGTACTGTGTATGACTTTTTATTTCCATTTGTTGTTGATTATTCATTTTGAATTGAGAATTGCATCTGTTTATTTATATGTTACATTTGTTATTATTCAAATGTGTACTTGTTAGTTATACTATGAATGACTTTTTATTGTCATTTGTTGTTGATTGTTCATTTTGAATTAGGAGCTGAAATTGTTACTTATATGTTGCATTTGTAAGTATCCAGTGTGTACTTGTTAGTTGTATTGTGTATGACTTTTGGTTTTCATTTTTCGTTAAATGTTCATTTTGATTTAGGAATTTAGTTTGTTTACTTATATGTTGCATTTGTTACTATTCAATGTGTATGACTTTTTGCGGGAGTTGGATCTAAACGTGAAGTGGTTATACCTTTTAAGGAATTGGAAAATACTAAACATTGGACTCCACAAGACGTTCCAGCTTGAGGAGGATCTAGATGAAGATGAAATTGAACTCGAGGGATTCAAAGATGATCCACCCTTTAAGATTGATAATTGATAATTGTATTTGAGATTTTTAGTTAATCTAGATAGGAATACTGGTGTAAATATAAGTTCCCCAATGGGGGATTTATATCAATGAATAATGAATATACTTATCTTTATTCCAATGTTCTTTTCATATCCGACACTAGTAGTATATGTTTTAGTTTTATACTTAAGTTTTTGTTACCAATATTCTTTATTTTCCTCTCTCTTGTTTTTACTGCAGAACCACCTTCAGGGTCTACACAACTAATATGGTTGATAATTTCACCTTAAAAATATTTGATTGAGCAGCGCATGAGAACTTGTAGTATTTATTTCGTATCTTTCCATCTGTTAAGATGTTGAGAGTCTTTCTAGTATCTGAAACTGATAACATTTACATGGATTTTATACAAATTATGCAACTCTTGTACATTTGTTTCTTTCAAGCCTGCAATAATTTCTGTGAAATCTATTTGATTTACAAATCTGCTCCTATGTTTGAAAATAAATGCTCCCTCTGTCTCAGCTGAAATTACACTCTTGATTTTATGACACTATTCTCTATCAAAGTTTGACCGTATATTTGAATAGATATGTGAATAATAATATTATCGTATGTGATATTTTTTAATTCTTCGTAACAATTAGTTTCCAAATATCAACATTTTATTTGCCGTTATCATACATATGTAAATATATTAACGACAAAACATGTTTCTTGAGCAGCGTGCTATGATTGCAGTACAATTTTAGCTGGGACAGAGGGAGTACATATTTTAATGTAATCAGTACAGTTTGTGAGGTTTAATATGAAGTATATATGAAAATTGAAAAACTATAGATTTATGTAACCTTTGTTCCGTGTACTATAATAAATACTAGTTTTAGTAAATCTTCGCGTCAAATTGAAATCAAGTTGTTTGAATAGAATTTGCTTCGATGCACGAGGTGTTTGATAATTCATCCGTTCCAATTGTGATTGGATGTCGATCTTCTTACAAATCGAACTAGATTATTTGATCGAAGAACGGTCGGTCAATTAGAAAATTCTTTGAAAATGGAAAGGTTTAGGAGAGGGACCGATTGATCAGAAAGGGAAGTGCGTGTTGGCAGCATGATGTTTTGCCTTGCTGACCTGCCCCCTCCTGGCGTCACTCAATAAAACACAAAATCCTTTTTCACGAGAGAATGCACTCACTAAACCGAGAGGAAGCTGTGATCAAAGATAAGAATTTGTATTTGTTCCCGTTCCTACTACTATGCTACCTATGGAGTAGATAGTGGAAAGACCTTGGTCGTCCACGGATATGTTAGGAATCAAAGAGTTAACTACACACAACCGCGATCGGGTCATCAATCCGATCATGTGTCAGAAATAGCTAGTATTTCTAAAACAGGCTTTGGGAGGAGAGGTTTACAAACAACTATTAGCATGCAAATCACAAGAAATTAAACTGTATAAACTAGCACTGAAGGAGTATTTACATAACATGATTGGTGTTGTTTTGTTCCTCGATTCCATCACATGCAAGATATACAAGACTATTCTAGTGTTTATGACACGTGGTGTGATTGATGGTCAACACTTCCCCATACTTGTCACGTAGGATGCGCATGTAATCTTCCATCGGCACCGCCTCCATAATTCGAGAAGTACAACAACGGCCTTGCCTGTTGTGCAGATCTGAATCTCCCTCGTGCTATTACGCCCCGGGCACTACACCAAAAATGCTTCTCCCTAGGCCTAAAAAGGCAAAGGGGATGAATCACCTTATCAATGACTCCAGGGTTGCAAAACACTAACCCTAGTTTGCTACTATCGCTATCCCTATTTGTAACCCTTCAGGCCAATTTTTGGCTAAGACTAGTGTATGGTTGATCATAACATTGACTTGGTAACCCACATGCACACACTCATATGGTTCCAGACTATCGTTACCCCAAGCACATCTTGGTTTCCTTCCTCGGGGGATATCGATAATTGCACCAATATGAAAGTAGACTACGGTGAGTGCCAGTCTTATTATCAAAATCATAGAATTAATAAGAACATAAAGAACAAGCCAACATAATAATCATACACATAGAAATTCGTATATCTAAAGAATCTCACAAAACAAACACCAAATCATGAATACAAATACAAATGCCAAGTTATTTAACAACTGCCTAAGCATTGAACTCAAATATTTCATTGGATTCAATATCTTTAGGCAAATGAAAAATAAAGAGAAGAAGAGAAAAGACTTTAGAGGGAAGGAAGAGATCCTTTCTCTCTATACCCTACCCTTGATAGTCTAAAAATAAGAATTCACTTAAACCCAATAGACATAGGTCCATATATATAGTAGTAGGAAATTGGGCCTTGAAAAAGGCCCAAAATAGGCCTAAAAACCCTAGCAGCGGTAGTTGACACGACGAGTAGAAAATGGCACGGGTCATGCCAGCCGAAAGTCTTGTGCTAACATGGGCCACATACCATGGCACTGCCCATGCAGCATCTTGCTGGCGCAGCCTGCCCAGTCTGGTACAGGTCGTGTTGGCTCGTTCTGGCACGGGCCACCGGTTGTGCCTCATTTTGAACTTGTGATTGCACTCCCCCGTGTCGTTTTACACTGCCCGTAGACTAGAAACACTTATTTCTTAGTTGAACGGTGCGAGCCGTGTCATTTTTCACACTCATGGGCTGGCATTTGCATATTGGAGTTGAAACGACACAAACCCTGTGAAATAGCACGGTCCACATCCATACTTAGTCGCTGGAGAAATTTTTATGACACGAGTCGGCCAGTGTGACGCACTCTGTGCTAAAGGGTTGTGACATGGCCCGTGTTGGCTGGCACGGGCCATGCTAGGTGTGTTAGCCACATGCAGGTGCTTCATGCAAGCCGGTCGGCATGCCGGTTGACAACGCCTTCTATTTTTTACCTATTTAAACTCTGAATTTACCTTTTTCATCTCAATTCCATCTACTGCCACAAATTTTGGTATGTGGCCTTCTATCTACTACTATCCTTGCAAATGACCTTCAATATCTTCCACCATTCTTACGAATGGCCTTTAAATATCGTCTACCACCCTCGCAGATGGCCTTCTACAAAATGATGTCAAAATACTCACAAGTAACCTACTAGTAAGCTTACAAAGGAAAATTTAGGTGCTCATGAATACAAAGTGTACATTAGATTCGATTAATTCTACAAAACTCGAGATTTTGATAAGAAAATCAATAATGGACATCTAAACCCATTTTCTTGTAAACATAACTAAAACTAGCAATCAACCAAACAAAACATATTAACAAATGTGTCAAATGCATTGGTTAACATATGCATAAAGGTTCACATCAATCCCCCAACACTTAAACCTTTACTCATCCTCGAATAAACAAAAACGAGAAAAGATCCAAGAGGAATATAGCATTCAAAGATAATTTTACCAATACATTCGACTTATTCCCAAGATACCCTAGTTCCCCCAAAGATTGTAAGAATCTCACAACTCTCACTCTCCCCATAGATGCTAAAGTAACCTATCCTCCAAAAATCCATCCAAGAAAAAGGTGAAGTAAAATGTTAAAATGCTAAACTACCTTACTCCGCCGAAGAAGCCACCAAAGACAATCCAAAAGATATTGTCAAAGAAACTGCCAAAGTTGGCCAAAAGATGTTCAGTTTAGTTTCCGATTTCTCTCAATTTCTCTCATTTTGCCTAGGAGCCCTTTCGGGTTTTCATCCTAGAGTTCACACATGTTGAGCTCACTTCTAACATTTTTCCACACGATCTCTCATTTTTGCTTGCGTTTTCCAACCTAGGTGGGCCTAGCCTCTAATATTTACCTAGGTCTTTCGACCTATTCGGCCTTTCCTCCCATATTTGCCTAAGTTGCACTTTCGGGTTTCCAACTTAACCGGGTATATATTGTTTTTCATTTTTACAAATTTTTCAATTTTTTTGTGTAGCCTAAAATGCCCCAAAGGTGGGCTTCATACTACATATAGATAATGAAAACAAAAAATTAAACCACCAAAGTTGTTCCTAAAACATCCCCAAAAACAAACTACAAAGAGGTGCCCTCACACCCAAAAACAAACAACAACCAAGAGTTCAAAAATCTAAATTAGGGAAAAATAAAGATGATGGAGATCAGGGTACGACTACCACCATAAATGAAGATATTCCACGTCTTGATCAAACATTCAAGGGTTATGT
>JAULKM010097607.1:0-26961 GCA_032355605.1 Rubia tinctorum
GAGGATACAACCAAGTAAACCGAGAGTGATCATCAATAAAAATGACATAATAAAGGTACCCGGCACGAGAGACAACATGTGAGGTCCCCAAAGATCACAATGAACTAAATCAAGTATGTGTGGTGCGCGATTTAAATTATCACTAAAAGAAATACGCTTGCCTTTAGCCATCGGACAAGCGGCACATAAATGAGGCTTACGCAGCAAACTAGTAACTGACAAACATCCAGACTTGCTCAAAGACGAAATGATGTTGTGAGGCACATGACCCAAACGACTATGCCAAAGTTCAAAAGATGCTTTAGAGGCACTCGAAGCAGCAAAGGCAGAGAAACCAGCACCACCATAATCCAAAACATATAAGCCACTATCAAGATGGCCTTTGCCAAGAACATCTCTAGTAAACTTGTTCGAAATAGTGAAAGAATAATTATCAAAACAAATAACAGCATTCAGATCCCGAGTCAACTTGCTAATAGATAGCAAATTTTAAGTAATATAAGCAACCACTAAAACATCAGACAAGGATAATGAATCAGAGACATGAGAGTGACCAAAATGGGTAATGTTAAGAGCAGAGCCATTACCAACAAGAGCACGACGGTTACCAGAATAAGGAGTTATGCGTTCAAGAGTGGATTGAGAAGAAGTCATGTGGTTGGTAGCGCCAGAATCGGCTATCCAGCAAATATGAGGTAAAGCGGCAGGGGAAAAACCTGAGAAACCAAATGAGGACATGTCGAGGCAACATGAACAAATTTCTCATGAAGTTGAGAGCAAGAAGAAGCAACATGACCCAGAGCATAACACCATTGACACCGTGGTTGATCAAAAGGATCCTTAATACAAGAGAAACCAAATTGTTTTTTTAAACTGCAACAAACAATTGGAGGCTGCATACGTTCCTCTAAAGAACAACAGGGCGTGAAATCACGTGCGATAGAGGTGCACATGAAATCACGTGCTGCAGGGGAGAAGGTGCACCTGATTCACGCACGCGTGGCAACACGCGCCACTGGGGAAAGATTGATAGGCGCGTGGATCTCCGTGAGAGCAAGCTTGATGGCCCGTGCGGATCACGCGTGCGTCTTTATGAAGATATCACCGGGAGAAAGATGAAGCTGAGATGATGTTGACGGAGGTATCGAGATGCCGGAGATGCGTCTGAAGAAGGAAACCAAGGATGCTGTTAAGATAAGAGTCACCGGAAACAATGGAAGTCGTCGGACGAATCGGACCGATTGCACAACCTGGGTTTGCGATCGGCAGTCGACGATCGTTCGGAGGAGAAAACAAGAGCAACGAAGAGCGACTGAGCAGACTGAAGAGTGAGAAAACGGTGACAGGAGCAGATCGAACGATAAGGTAACTCGTCGGAGAAGAGATGGTCGCCAATTTTTTTTATGAAGGTGGTCGGAAAAATGCACTGGATGGCGGCGGCCAGCCAGAGGAGGGCGGACGTTTATGTATATATATATATATATGTTTTTGGAGAAAGAGAGGTAAAAATAGGAAATTTAGAGAGTACTGACTGATACCATGATAAAATGTAAAACCCATAAATAATTGTGGCTGTGTGTATTCATATATATAGAGAGTATAAAGGGTATACAAGGTAGAATCAGATATTGAAAAGGATATATACAAAGCCTAATCAAAAGAAGATTTCCTTTCCTAACCTGATTCTAATTCATCTATTCTATTAATTTGTTATTGCTAGAGGTTAGTTGAGTTGTAGTCAATTTCACTTATTATAATCGATGTTAGACATTTTTTTCCAGGAACTATCAATGATTATTTTTTAAAAAAACTGCAATTTTTTTTGAGAAAATAAGAATTTAGTTACCCAATTTAAAGTGAAGTTATATGACACATTCTCTTTTTAATAAATTACAAAATATTTTCAACTTATTATAGAGTGTCTTAATTAATTCCTTTACAAATTATTATCATGTTTAATCAGTTGACTTCTGAGTCTCATGCGTTTGAAATCCGATCGAACTTCACCTCCAATTTCTCAGTTGTGATATGCAAGTAACAAGCCATAGGGAGTCCCAAGGGAAAACTTTCTGATACTTAAATTAGTAAACATTTTTTAGAGTATAATTTTGAATGAATAAAATAAGTAACACACCATGGTACTTATATCATTAAAACCCTAACGGTCATTGTATACAATTTAAACTCTAATTCCTTATGTCAAGCATGTCACAACTGACTTGGATATGGATAAATTTTATTGGGCTAAAAAAGCTCAGTCATGTTTGTTCAACATTATGGGCTTAGTCCCTTAGAGAGTATCATCAAGAGCCCCCAGAAAACTAAGGTTTCCTTTGAGGGTTCAAAGGGTGATTTCCTCGAAATTCCAGAAAACTAGTCCCTTCAAAGAATGAAGAGTGCATCGAGGTACATGCCTTAGAAGTTTGACCTATGAGTGCTGATCTTCAAACCCGTCGAGATAGCAAGAACACTTAAGTTTTCTTAGGTAGGCATTTTTTGATTTTGAAGTAAAATAGGGGACCACATGGCGCATGAAGCAGTAGAAGGCTGGAAGTCACCAAGCACGTTGGTACAATTATTAATTATATTCTTCTCCCACGTCTTCTCAAATATTTCACTTCCTAAGGTAATCATTATCTTTTTGTACTTCATCAGCTCCCATTACTATTCCTAAGTTGTAATTTTTTGTCTTTTCTACTTCTTATTTTGCATGTATTTGAGGATGCTCTGTTACTCTCTCAAGACTCGTATCTAAAAATACCTAGATCTCTCCTTATTTAATAAAGTAAGTGTTCATATTCCCTAAACCAGTTTCTCTATAATGGTATCTCATCTTAGGCCCCATCTAGAAAGCGTAAAGTCCTTACCCTTCCCGAAAGTTTCTCGTGGGGGGGGGGGGTTCCTAGATTTGAGCACATCCATCAAGAAGGTGAAGCTAAATATTCTGAGAGAAAGGTCTCTGAGGTTAGTGATACTTTTTAAAGGGATAATGCTTATTCCTGGTTTATGCCGAGTATCCGGTTAGGGAGACGTTTAGCGAGGGAAGATCCCCTAATTTACGTCTCGGATGAGGCAAGGGTTTAATGAAGCCATCAAATAATAGAGGTCCCGAGCTTGTAGAACCCCAAAAGATGACTTTAGAACAAGATACTACCTCCCAAAAGTCCTGTCAAGGAGGAAGCTTGTTGCTCGAAAATGCAATGGCAAAGAAACTCTTCTCATCGAGGATGAACCACTCGACATTTCGAATGAGGAACCATATGTCGTTCTTGAATAAGTATCCAAATTCCTTTCCACCATTCCCACACAGTAGCGTATCCCCATGAATGTAATCTAAAGATACTCGAAGAGGATGAAGCTCTTACAACCTTACCCATAGGAAGGTCAATTCTTTACCACACCTTAGGTCTGGGTCGTGTTTCCCTTTCCTCCCCTCCTATCGAAGTTAATGAAGGGGTTTAGTGTCCGCCTAGCCCAATTTCACCCCAATGTCATGGTAGTCATAATGGCTTTTATGATCAGGTGTATGGAGCTTGGAGTCAAGCCTCAATATAGGTTGTTTCGAGAGATATACTATCTGTCCTAGAATCGAGATATAAAGGGGACGTATACTCTATTCAACAGACATGCGGGGGAGAGATTTATCATATCCCCCATCCAATACTTCATGGTGGCAACCAAGGGGATTAACAATCGACTGTAGTAGTACTTATTGGGTCCCTCGTTGGAACCCAAGTGTAAAGGTGGAGTCAATGAAAGGACGGTACACAATCCCTTCAGATCATCTAGGAGATATGTTACGCCTCCAGGAACCAAGGCTCTAGACATAGGAGTTTATCGCTGAGATGCCAAGGACGGGGGAAGATTTAGCTGACCGAAAGAAGTTTACGATAAATATGTGCATAAGCTTGTTGCTGGGAAATATGGGCTCGAAGGTCAAGCCTAAAGGTGGGAAGAGAAAGGGTGATAAGTGTGGCCCATCAAGCGTAAAGTACAGGAGATAAAATGACCCGCTTCGAGGAATCTAGATGTAAGACCCAAACCTTTCGGATGCTTCAGAAGGTTTTTTAGGCTTAGAACTTACTTATTTAAAGTTTTTATATTTTTTTTCTTATTACTGACCAATATTTACTTTGTTTTTCAGTGAATCTTCTCAATGCCCTTAAGGATTCTATAGCCATCCCTCAAGTTAATGTTACTTCTGAGGCTATAGTTACAAAGGATGTCACGCAGACTCCTGTGGACCCTGAATCTAACCCTTCTTCGAGAAGGCCCTTGATCAAGGAGGAGCCCAACCCTTTGAAGAAATAGAGGGTTTCTTCTAACCCTATCATTCACGCTCCTCCATCATGCTGCTAAACTCGAGCAACGATAAAGCTCCATCTTTCCATTCTTTGGAATTCTTAGGAGATGAGGGAAAAGCCCCTCAGTAAGTTAACTTTTTTCATCGAAAGCATCTATTTATGATGCTTATCTCTTATCTCTTTTCCATTTTAAAATTGTTTTCAATAATAAACAGGTTTTCACAGCAGTCCGGTCTTCTATCTCCTCTTCCTTCTCTCTTCTCAAAGCCCACCTCGAGGCTATGGCCAACTCGATGTGGAATGTGGAAAGAGCATGAAGCCGAGTGCAGCAAGATTTGCGCAGAGCTCGAACCAGCAAATGAGAGTCTCTCCGCCTTGGAAGAGGAGAATAAAAAATTGAAGGAAGACCTGGAGAAGAAAGAAAATGCCTTCAAGAAGTTGAAGTTTTAGAAGGACGCCTTTTCCAAGAAATGCCAACCTACAACTCTCCACTCTCTCCTCGAGTCTTGCACCAACAAGGTTGTAAAGACTCAGGAGTTTCAACAGCTCTTTGTGGAGTTGCTTAAGGTTGCAAAGAAGATAGGCCATAACGAGTTGATAGCAACGACTACCCTTTCAATACCTCAAGATCAAGCTAAATTGATAGCCAAGCACATTGATACAAACACCGATTGCCACCTGATGGAAAGAGAACACAATTAATGGTGGTTTGAAGCTTCATGTCCTCAATTTTATCAAGGATTTAAGTAAGTTTCGCGCTGCCGAAGGGTTCTGGGTAATTGACCTTGGTACCTTACAAACGCTGGTTGCGATGCCTAATCCTGAGGCTGAGACTTCAAAGAAAAGTGAGAACTAGGGAGTTGCAAATCTCAAGAACAGGGAGTTGAGCCATAAGAGAATTCCAACGAGGAGGAAAATTTCGCTCGTAAAGTAGGATCAAGTGTATGCATCCCCCACATTCTACTTGTATTTCAAGTTCTGGGATTATAATCAATGAATACACTTTCTTCTTTGGCCATTACTATTATTTTCATAATAATCATTTTATTGTTTATTGCGGAGTTCGAACATAAGGGGGGAATTAGAGAGGTGATTACGTTGATTTTACCATGTTTTTTGGGTTGTTATTGAGCTGAAATATTGATTAAATCCCTGGAAATTTATGTTATTTGGAATCTTATTGCAGTCTAGAGATTTAGATTCTGAATTGTCAAGTTGCAGTTGGAAAAGAATCAAAATTGATTTGAAGACTCCTAAATTTTTGGAGAAGATATTATGTTATATCTTTGAATTTTAATCAGTAAGGAAAGACATTTATTCCTAATCTATCTTTTTCCAGTAGTAAATTTTCCATACTCTGGTTTGCATTCATATGCAAGCAAACATAAAGACGCACGCAGACAGTCATTGTTTTTTTTACTTTTCATCATTCTATTCAGACAATTTTCATCATTTATATTTATGCTTTTAATGATTAATTCAATCATGTCTTCTTGCTAAATTCTTCTTTTCCAGTAAAGATCAAGGAAGTACTAGTGTCGATTCTTGTGATATCTAATTAGTTTTAATACTTTAATTGCATGCTTGCATTTGTTGTTCTTAATTATAATGTTTATGATTGCCTTCATATTGTTAAATAGTGGCCAATATTTGATAACATGTTAGTTAATTTAATACCAATTGAACCAATCATCTGCAATTGTGATTTAAGTTCAATCTGTGGTAGGGAACAACAGTCGTAACTTAACAATCCTGCGTTAGATTTTGTTGGTTATGAATTGAGTCTTTCTAATTTTTAATGTTGCTAGCATATTAAATCTATAGAGCGTCTCTTAGGTTATATGTTAGTTAGAGAAATAGTTTGTGAGGCGTCCTCCTGATTATCGACAAGGTAAGGAAAGATTGGTTGCTTGCAATTATAACCAATTTGTGTGCCTGAATTTAAAGTCATCTTTGGATCGATCAAAGATTGAGATAGAAATCCAATACAAAATTGATCGAAATCAGAATTTTCTCATCATAGTTGAATCTTTTTGCAATCTGTAACAATTTCTATTCTCGTTTTTACTCAATTTTTGGTTTTCATTATTCAATACCCTCACCTGTTTATCTTAGTTGCAAATTTGCAGATTAAAGATTTCTCTTGGGAAACAAACTTTCTCGCAACTATACTGGCCGGTATGCCTATACCAATCACAGAATCCTGAAGTAAAAAATTCAGCTTAGACCCCAATTTATTTTTGGTGTAAAACGACACAACAAATTTTGGTGTTGTTGCTGAGGAATTAGGGAAATAAATCTGAACTGCATGTAATTAGAGGCTATATGATGAAAGTCATATTGGGCTTCTAGCAAAGCAGAACTAGACTTTTAGCAAAGCGGTAGTCACCCCTCCATGCAAAGTATCTTAAGAGATCTCGATGAGAAGAGGAATAAAGAAGGAAAAGTTGTAGCCCTTGATGTTGTTTAGGAGGGCTGTGATCCTCTTGAGAGAAGCCATTGAGAAGTTATTCATGATATAATGTATTAATTTGGGTCCATATCTCGATGTCTTGCGGATGCCAAACAACTCACAGTGTGTCAGACTAAGCCTAAGTATTAATGAGGCTAGGTACACAAGTTTAAAGCCAAAATTGGTGATGTTACAAGGCAGCATGAAATTTCCCTCAAAGAGACTAACATATTAGTAAAAACCCTCATTGAGAATACTACGCTATACGATACACTTGTTATTGAGAAATCTCGGTTAGAGAAAGAAGCTAGCGAGCAAAAATCTACCCTGCAAGTTTATGTAGAAAGTCTTCGAGCTCATAGGCTCTACCATGGAGTCCTTCACCCAAAGCTTATCGTTAATATTCAAAAAAAATTGTCAAGGCAGCCGAGAGCAGGATTCACCGTAGAGTTCTCTCTGCGGGGACTCCTGTGGAAAGACGAGTATACAGTGCCATTGTAGACTGGTTAAAAGAGTATTCTTCGATAGATGATGTAGGTGGTTCCAGTGCCCCAACTGTTAATGCCACAAAAACCACAAAGAAAAAGATAAACAACCACAAGTCCACGGGTCCTCGGAAGCCCTCAAGGGATGCAGGTACTATTCGTAAAGCAAAGTTCCCTAGGGTTGTAGGCAATCTTTATCAGGTAGAGAATCTGACAATTTATGAAGGAACCGAGGATTGAAGAGATAACACTCCGTTGACTATCGAGCCCAGCAGTGTTAAAAATAAAGCGGTGTAGGGTCGAGGTAAAGCCCACCCTTGGGCATCAATTCATCCTTCCGAGTATACTAAAGATGATGCTTTTTGTGACTTTCAGCTGGCCATGGGTATCAAGATTGAAAACCCAGAGCTTGAGGAGTAGTCCTTTATGAATTAGTTTGTATAAAACTTCATTGTATATTATAAAGTGTTGTAGTTTTCATGTATAGACTTAAATCGCTAGATATTTTCATATATAAACTTCATTATCGAAATTTATTCAAAGTTTTCGCTCGATCAGATATGGAGTTTGCTTCCATTTTTATGGAACAGATTTATTTCGACATAAATGGGAGAAAATATCAAAATTTTCGAGGAGATTGATCATTCGAGCTCATGAGATAAATAACATCGTGCTTTTCATTTTACTTCATCGTATTTGATGTAAGTGGGACTTGGTGATTTGTTGATAACCTATCGATATGCATAATTTAACATGCAATTCACAATCATTTAGATGCATTGCATAGCTTACAAATTTTTATTCAATCACTTAGTTACAGTGCATGGCGTACGAATCTGAGGCAAGAACTAAACGATTGGATGCAACACATGGCGTGTATATTTTTATTCAATCCCTCAGACGTAGTGCATGATGTACACATCTAAGGCAAGGATAAAACAATTGGATGCAACGCATGTCATACCTATCCATGAAATAATCTGGTTCAAAAGTGACCTTTGATTTATAGCGTCATTTGTTAGGTGCGCTAACCCTCATCAAAGGACACCAGTCATTGCCTAGAGCCATTTTTGGGTTGGGTAAGCTACTACCTGGATAGACTATCGATAAAAAAAACCAATAGGCGGCTCATCATCAAGGTCGCAGTAGATCCGTTTAGAGCTGATGGTACTTGCGAAGGTTGATAATGTTCCATCATCTCCTAGGAATCAGATCACCCCATAGTTTCCAGCACATAGCTACCACCTGGGTGCGCCTCAACAACTATGTAGGGTCCTTCCCAGTTTGCATCCAACTTTCCATCATGCTCCCTTTGTCTTTTATCATTTTTCTTATGACGAGGTTTCCTGGGACAAACTAAACTTTGTGTGCCCTTCGATCATGGTAATGTTCAACTCTCTCTTTCACCTTGGCCTCATGTAAAGATGTTAGCTCCATATTTTCCTCTACTGATTCAAGGTCCAGTTCATTTATCCAGTTTCCTTTAGCTCTTTCAAGCCTCGCTCAAATACCATTGACAATGGTGCGGTTGGTAACGTTGACCTGACCATTCTCCCGTGGGTGTTATATTGCCGTCACTTTTTGATGAATTTTATACTCCTCTAACCATCCCTTAAAGGGGTCATGAGAAAACTATGTGCCATTATATGTTATAACAGTCCTCAGAATGCCAAAGCAGCATATTATGTTCTTCTAGTAGAACGCAATCACCATTTTCCCCTTTATATTTTTTAACGGATATCCCTCCACCCACTTGGTGAAGTAATCAATAGCAACAATGAGGTATCTAAACTTCCTGGAGCTTCTAGGAAATGCCCAACGAGTTCAATTCCTCACTTATTGAACGCCCATGAGTTGTGTATATTCATCATTTCTTCTTGAGGAATATGAACAATTGGTACATGTATCTGACACTGATGGAAATACTGGATGTACTTATTAGCATCATTGAACATCATGGGCTCATAATATCCAGCTCAAATGAGTCTTTTTGTTATCGACCAAGCTCCTTGATGACTTCCACAAACCCCTTCATGTACTTCCCTGACTAGGTATCATAAGGAGTGAAAGAGCGAAGTAACAGCTTGCCTTTTGTCTATACAGAAAATCATCCTAGAGTACATACCTTGTTGCTTTCAACCGTATCTTTCTGGCTTTGACGACCCCTTCTGGTAGGGTTCCATATCGAAGATAGCTAATGATGGGTGTCATCCAAGAATTTTCCTCATCAATAACCATCATTTCCTCTTCTTCAAAGCCACACTTACTCAATATTTCCATAAGCAGTTGCTTTTAGGACTAGATACCAAGATCTGAAGAGTCAAGCTTACTCAAAGCGCCTGCCTTATTTTTAATATCTTGTGGTACTTGTGTCAAGGTGTATGCTAAATTACTCGATAAAGGCTTTACTGCCTCCAAATAACGTTGCAGATTGCGCTCTCTAGCGACATACTCCCCTTTGACTTTCTAAACAATGATATGCGAGTCACTAGAAATTTCCATGCGTTGGACCTTAAGCTAATTCGCTAATCGAAGGCCAGTGATTAGGGCCTTGTACTCATCCCCATTATTGGTTGCCTTGAAGTCGAAATGCACAACATAAGGATAGTCTGTGCCATCAGGACTAGTCAGCAACACTCCTGCTCAGCTTTTTCTCCCCCAAATATAAGGATCTATCAACATAAAGCTTCTATATTTCATTGGGCGGAGCATTTGATGGGTCAAATAGTTTCAAATGTGAAATCTGTGAGGGTTGGATCCTTGATTGTTGTTCTTGGTTGGAATTGAATGTTATGTTCTCTCAATTCAAAAACCCATTTAATCATTCTCCCCATTGTCTCGGGCTACAACAGTATCAGCCTGATTGGATAATTAGTGAGCAACACTATAGTGTGGCCCTGGAAATAAGGGCGCAACCGTCGTGCTGCATGAACCAATGCCAAAATTAACCTTTCGAGAGCTGTATACCGTGTCTTGGTACCCTGCAAATCCCTACTCACAAAGTATATCGGATGATGCCGTCTCTCTTTTTCCTTCACCAAGGCCTCACTAATAGCCAAGGGAGAAACTGAAATGTAAAGATACAACACTTTACCCTTCTAAGGCTTTATCAGCGTGAGCAAAACTTGAAGATGATCTTTCAATTCTTTAAATGTCTCCACACATTTTTTTTGTCCACTCGAATTTTTTTCCCTTTCTCAATACATCAAATAAAGGCAAATATTTTTCTGCACCTTTCGATAGGAATCAACTCAAGGCCGCAAGAGATCCCTTAATCCTTTAAACCTCCTTTAATGTTTGTGGAATCTTCATCTTTATCAAGGCTTCGTTCTTCTCAGAATTGTCATCGATACCCCTCTCCGAAACCATGAAAACCAAAAACTTTCGAGCTCCCACTCTAATTACACACTTGGTTGGGTTCAACTTCAAGTTCAATTGGCGAAGCTCATCGTCCTTTAAGTCCTTCAAAAATTGCTATTAAGTTCTGCTCTTCACCACCATGTCATCTACATATATCTATATTTCCTCCTATCTCCTTTTGAAGAGCGCTGATAAGTTACACCAGCGTTCTTAAACCCAAATGAAATCTTCTTATAACATAAAGTACCTACATCCATTATGAATGAAGTCTTCTCCTTATACTCCCTTGCCATTAATATTTGGTGATATACCTTGTGAGCATAAAAAATGGCCAAGACCTGATATCCAGCTATGAATTCCACCAGTTTATCGATTGGCAGTAGAGGATAACTATGTTTGGGGCAACATTTGTTTAAGTCTATGAAGTTGATGCACATGCGCCAAGCACCATCGTGTTTTAGGACCATAAAAAGATTGCCAATCCACTCTGGATAAAACACCTCCTCAATAATCTCCGCCTTAAGAAGCTTCTATACTTCTATCTCAGGAGCAAATACTCTCCTCTTCTGTTTAAAAAGCTTTATCAAGGGGTTAATATTCAACCTGTCGATGGCTAACTGCGAAGGTACTCCCGTTAAGTCCGATGTGCTCCAAGAAAATACATCGGCATAAATATAAAATAAAGCCTCTAAATCTTTCTTCACCTCTTCATGAATTAGTTTTCCCACAACAAACATTCCTGAGTTTTGAATTGAGAGTTTTTTCGTGCTGGCTGACTCAATTTCCCCATGCATTGAAGCCACATCCTTCAACATTCTAGCTCTTTTCAACATTGTAAGATTACAACTCTTTGTTATCACCTGATCTCCCCGGATGACACCCACTCATTTATTTGTAGGGAACTTCATTAAATGGCAGGGGGACCACACCGCTCGAGCCTGACACATCCATGGTTGTCCTAAGATTACAATATAAGGTGAATGTGAATCGATAACTAGAAAACCGCATTCAATCGTTACCCATTTCTCTCCATCAGCGATCTTGACTGTCTAGGTGATACATCCCTAAAGGTACATAGTTTTACCAATAAAACCCGATAGTGGTGAAGCGAATTTCTTCAAATTGATGCGACCTATGTCCAACTGATTAAAGTAGTTGAAAAACATCACCTCGAAAGTGCTCCCATCATCAATAAACACCCTCTTTATCCAAGAATTTCCATTCAAGGACGAAACAACCATGGAATCTGCATGTGGGGTTTGGTTAGGAACCTCATCTGCTTCAGAAAATGTGATTGTTTCATTCGACTGCAACCGTTTATGTCGTGGCTTCCTTGAAAATATGTGGCATGAGTCAACCTTTATAATTGTGTTAGAAGATCTCTCACCCACGATCCCATTAATAAAATTTATTACCCTATGGACGGAAGGGTAGTAACATTTATTTTATCAGCCCTATCTCCATTTGTTTTCTGATTGAAATTCCTCCTGTTTAGCCTCCAAGCCCTTTGTTCATTCTTTAGCTTTGAGCTTTCCTTACGAATCCCATGTCGAGGTCATGAGTCTCGAAGAAGACCCTCATTTCACACCTTTCAGTCTTCATCTTGAGATGGGTGCAATCATTTGTACTATGACCATTATCATTGTGGTGCTCGCAACATTTGTTCGTAGCTCTCCTTGTTGCCGCAACAGCAACTAACTCCCTCATCGGTGGTGGTGCTTGAAACAAACCGCGATGTATACTTAAAATTTCTTCTCGATATTGTCCCATGGGTTTATACCTCTCGAATCCTGATCTAGCCACCTTCATCGGCTTTTTACCACAATGATCACTGGATTTCCCATGCTTGTCGGCCAATCCCTCTCTCTTCCTCCTGGAAGCTTCTTCCACTTTCGATTGTTGCTCTACCACTTCCTGAAGCTGCTAGACAACTTGAGGATTTTTAGTGGCTAGCTTCTTGTACAACTCCACATCCAAAATCCTTATCGAGTATCCCATAATTACCTCATTCTTCTTGCCTTCCACAACTCTCAAACTTTCATCCACATATCTATGGTAGAACGCCTCAGTAGTTTTGATAACTTAGTCTGTTATAACTCAGGCAACGTCTTCATGAACTTCTTTTTGTGGCCATACTGGCTCAAAAGAGCTCCACTGAAGCATCGATATGAGTGCAAAGAACCCATAGTTAACTTGTTGAACCGTTCTTGGGCCTTCCTTAGAAGGTAGCTTACATGTCAACCTCTCATCTAAATCCCAAGAATTCATATAAAAATTTGAATAAATTCCCTTGTTTCCAAATCTTCTCCATATGTTGGGAGACCCTTCGGTGGCTTTGTATCCATAGGCCATCGATTTTTTTTATCGATGGGCTAAATGGAGACCTTGCAACATGCCCCGTTGGCCCAATCAACATATCCAACTCTCTCTTCAAAGTGTCTCTGGTATCTCCGCTAGATTCTTCTGATAAGATATCTCTGTATTGATGTTGGGGTCGAGAAACCTTCCCCTAGAGGGATCTAGTACATAGGTTGGGAAACCATGTAACCATAATAGGGCTAGGGCCCTGTAGCTCTAGGATACACATGGGGTTGCCCATAGAAACCATAGGATCCTAGACTATATGCCAAGGGGATATGCTGATTCTCACCACCATGCCCTTTAAACCCCACAGAAGATACCGCTGCATATCTAGGCTCAAAACCAAGGAAAAGGGGCATCGAGATTATAGGCATCGAAGAGGGTCTTGAGTAAACCGCCCCTTGAGTATAGTCTGGGAATGAAGGTTGTGGTTAGGGTTGCACAATGTCTCTCACATAACCAAGACACAAAACCCCTGGTATGGGTTGAGAAAAAGGTATTTCTTGAATTTATATAGACATCGAAGGTGTCACATCTCTCGACGAGGGGGGGTGATTCGATATCATTCTGCCACAAGCATTTGTGCCACCTGCCCCAAATATGGCTACGACCCTACCATGGTTCCACCTCCCATACCTTGATTAGTCTGATGGCTCATTCATAGGCCTCAATATGTGAATCCCAAGAGACTTCTGTTAAGTGACCATCCATGTCCACACAAGAGCTAATCACCAGGTTTTGTAAAGGAGTCGTGGTGCCCATTCCTACCTAGGGCTCTACACTGATCTCCGATTATCCTGATGACCTTGCAGCCCCAGCTTGAGACCTTTCTACAACAATTGGAGCCGAGCTAGGCCCTATTGATACCTCCACTAGATCAGCACCAACGTTCTGCAATGTAGAAATATTAGCCATCTTACTCCTCTTCCTTCTCTTGTATGGGGACTGGGTTTCATCACTTGCGCATGTTCCTTTGATTCTCAATCTCACACTTCATGAGACGTAGTAGTTGTAGAAAAGGACATAAACTAGGGAATCTAGATCTAACTTAATCGGTCTCACTGGGCATGCCAATTGATGCGTCTGAAATCGGATCAAGCCGCACCTCTGATTCCTCAGTTGTGATCAGCAAGAAACAAGCTATGGGGAGCCCCATGGAAAAACTCTCTGATACTTAAATCAGTATCCGTTTTTAGAGAATAATTGTGAATTAATAAAATAAGCAACACACCCTGGTACTTATATCATTAAAACACTAATAGTCATTGTATACCATTCAAAATCTAATTCCTTATATCATGCATGTCATAGCTGACTTGGATATGGATAAACCCTACTAGGCTGAACAAGCCCATTTATGTTTATTAAACATTATGGGTTTAGGCCCATGAAGTGTGGGCTACGTGATAGTATCATCGAAGTCGGTGTTTGTAGTGGTAATAGTATCATTACTAGCAAACAGATAGCACGGGAAATATAGACATCAAAAGAAATACTCCTTCCATCCTAGCATCTTAGACCATACACAATGGGGAAGAGGGAGAGTGAGTTTTGGTGAGTTTTGTTTCACAATGGGGAAGTTTTGGCTAAATTTGAAGGTAAAAAGGTTCCACGCTCGAGAGGAGGGGAGGTAGGAGAGCACACTCAAAAACTCTCCTCTAAACCACATGAGGTGGTTCCCGATGTCGAGGTGAAAATTTTAATGAGATAAGTTATATACTCTAGTCCAATAGTAATGTGTCACATATCTTTCTAATTTGTATTTTTTCTCCAAAGGATTTAAACGAGCAAAACACAATTATCTTCAAAAAATAAAATTTAAAAATGATACCAAAATTCCTAAAATTGTTTTCTATATATATAGAGACAAACATTGATACATTTCTCACATCTCTTTCAAATTTTATTTTCCTCTCCTTCATTCTTACACAAAAAATATGTAGTTTGTTGGTTTCATTCGAATTGTTGAAAATGGATTCACCTATGGATATATATATATATATATTATTCAAAATATGTATGATGTAGTTAATATTATATTTTAGAAATATACAAATGTGTAAAAGAAACATAAAATGATGTGGGGACAATAATGATGATGTGGAATTGAGTTATGATTATGAGGTTAAATTGGTGATGATAGTTTTGGCGAGTGTAGTTGAGGAGATGGAGGGATTATATTGTTCAAAAAATGAAAAAGTTAGAGTGTTGATGAGTGTTGGTGAGTTTTGAGGAGTGATGATTGTAGATGTCCTTATAACCTTTTTTGTACAAGCATTTATTGATGTTGATGTGGTAGGAAAAGTGAGAGATTGAAATTGACCTGACCAAGTTTTATCCACAAATTTAAGCCAAATAAGAAATATGAATATTTGGTCGAGACAAATGAAAATGGAAAGTAGAAACTTGACGCGGGGACAGAGAGTGGGTAGCATGATGGATTAGTAGTGACTAAGATACCATGGAAGGGGCTTTTGCAAGTGGTTGAGAAAATATTCGATGAATATTACCTCCGTTTTTTAAATCATCAATTTGACCTAAAAAACTATTAAAATAATATTTTTTACCTTGATTACCGTTAGCTAGTTTTTGACTTGAATAAATCTTATACCAATTAAGAATATTTCGTAATAAGATAAGATTTTTTAGGAAACTTTTATAAATAAGGATGTAACATGCAATTTCACCTCAAAATAGGCCCCCTAAATTTTCATTTTCATTTTTCTTTTTTTCTCGATCACTTTAAGCCATCCAACTTTTAAAACAGACGAGTCAAATCCTTTCTGTTAGGTCAAATTGTTAGTTATTCAATTTTAGTCGTTACGTGCGTAATTCATGACAAAGTTAGAGGCAAAATAGTCAATTCTCATCCCTCACCGTTGAACCTTACACCATCAATTATACAAACCAATAATTAATTTACAAAAGTTTAAGCCTACAATTCAAGTTTGTTAAATCTTAAGTTTAGTTACGTACTACAATGTAATGGATTTATTGAAGATCCTGTCTCAAAAGAAGTAAGGGTTCTGCACATGTTATCATTCGCTCTTTCTCAACGGATACACTTGTTGCGTGGGGTTTAGATGAGGGTGACCTCGTTCGCCCAATGAGGTTCACTGTCATTAATTACACAACTGAATTAAGGACAGTGTATTGGATACGGGTGGTGCAACATGCCTAACTTTTCCTGCTAGTAAACAATTTTACTGCCTTTTTATCATTTGTGTGGAAAGATGTATCATTTCAAAATTCGTTATAATTCTTAAACTGCGTGGATTTTTGTAGAATGATGAAATATCGCATCATCTTAAGATATTTATTTGCTATATATAAATGCGTACACATGCATGGTAACATAAGTGAAAATATTAGAACTTTCTCAGACTTACTCAGTAACCAACATACTTAACTCAAAAAGTATTCGCTTGATTCATGCCTAGAACAAGAGATTTTTCAATTGTTTTATATCCGAAGGAAATTTGTGTAAGCCAAGATTGTAATGAGGTCAAATTACTCTTTAAGAAAAGTGTACTTATCGCGACTCATATCGATATCTAAGAAATTTTTATCACAATCATCCAAGCCTGATTTTACTGTTCCATTGAAATTTAATTACAATGTTTATTCCAGCAATCTTAAAGAGTAATTCATGAACGTATTAGATGACAATGTATTCGCGATGAATACGTAAGGACAATGCCTAACTCCTCCTCCTTAATTGAAAGGACATGAATAAATGGATTGGATTAATGACAATTTATTCACGATACATGCAGAGGTGCAAAATGACTTGCAACATGCCTAATTTCTCCTGTCAACTTTCACAATCATTTCGAACTGAAACCATTGGAATAAACTCAATATACGAACAAATGAAAAATGAAGACTTCAAACCATAACCATTAGAAGAAACTCGTTGTGCGAACAAATGGAAAATGACAACTACGTAGAAAAATGATGATACTCGTCGTGAAGGTATGTTATTTTCTTTGCTTTATAATAGAGTAGTACACATGCAATAGACCAGGGAATTAGTTGCATATGCAAAACAATTCAAAACATGAGAAAAGTAATAATAAATGTTAGAAGAATTTTGGCACTGTCAAGCGGGCCAACTGACGATGATGGAGTATTTTTTTTTATGAAATACAAGGTATTGTTGTTGCTAAAAATGCTATGGATGAATTTTCAATATATTCACTCAAATCCTGACAATTTTTACTTTAAAATCAATGAACCGAAGAGATTTTTTATTTTTTATTAATCGGCATATGGATTAGAACATAGTATTCTATAATTTTGTAATACAAATATATTGGCTTTTGAAATATTAAAGTAAACGAGAGTATTCAAGTAAGGTAGTCATTCCTTACTCAAGAAGAGGTGAAATAAAAATTAGTTGAAACTTCAACTGCTGGTAAAGAGGCAAAATGGTTATGGAATTTGGTATATGAAATACCGTTAGAGGCTAAGATAATTAGGCATAGGGCGATTCATGAGTTAGTAACTCATAATGTGATTTCAATTGATTTTGTAATGTATCAATACAATCTAGTGAAATACTTGACGAAGGAACTAGATAGGGACTTAGTAAACAAGTCAGTGATCGGGATGAGTTTAAACCCTAATTAAATATTTAATGATGGGATACCTAATTTTTCTATGATACGACCTTGGAGTAAAATTCAATATGGAAAACATGTTGTTTGAGATTGGAACATATGATTTCAATACCCCGAAGGGCGAAGGTAATATGTTTGGACCTGCATGAAAGTTAGGTTGAAATTTTAACTTCTTAATGGATCTTTTGACTAAGTACATTTGCAGGTGTACGATTAGAGAGATTCACCTATATGAATTGTGACGTGTAGCCTCTTCAATAAACTCAGACTTGCCTTTGTATGCACTCATTAATGGATATATAGGGACACACGGCTTATGTAGTGTTAGGTTTTAACTTTGAGTTGTATTTGAACTTGCGTATGAATCATCTTCAAGTGTTCAAATGGGTTGAAGGGTTCAATCCTTTAAGACACTCTGATTCTCGAATATTTGGAATGTGTAATTAGCTAAGGTGAAAATTAAATTTCAAGATATTTTCATTTATGCATTTGTTTGGTTTGATTGTTGGATTTTCCAAGTCAATGATAATACTTAAATGGGGGAGGATTGTTGGTATTTTAAGAAACACAAACTATTTAAGTATAATTGGATTCGAGTAGTTGTGAACTCTGGACATTATAAAAAATTTAGTGGTGCAGAGTGCACACTTGTATAAACTATCTAGGAGCTTACTCTTTTAGGATAAGTATTAAAATTATGTTGGTTAGAATTCTGATGACTAACCTGCCTTATCTTGGAGTGGAAAGATGTATCATTTCAGAATTTATTATAATTCTAATGGTGGTTGTGCGCAGTGCCTAATTTATTTAACATGCCCAACTCTTCCTACCAGTAAACGAGTTTATTGCCTTATCCTCATTTGTGTGGAAAGATGTATCGTTTCAGAATTTGTTATAATTCTAATAATTACGTGGTTTGTCGTAGAATGATGAACTGTTGCATCGTCTCAGGACATTTGTTTGCTACATGTACAATCACAAAATTGAAGGACAGGTACAAAAAATTTAAATGCAAGTAATTATATGGTTAATTTATTTAATTACCTCTAATGTAGTTTCAATCCTAATTAAATTCTAATCATTTACCTGTAGTCCACATCAACAATTGTTATCCAAAATCAATCCAAAACAAAGATTGACACAAACACAAGATCGTACAACGTATCGCCAAAAACCCAGTAAACAACAACAGTTCTACCTGCATACCAGAGGCGGATCTACGCCCGTGCAATGTGGGGGCAATTGCCCCACTTTTTTTAAAAAATAAATTTTTAAAATTTTTAATTAATTAATATATGATTTTTTATTAGTGCCCTAGTTTATTTTTAGTTTTAGATCCATTTTATCCCTTTAAATTTAAAATTTTCTCAAAATTTTATCACTATCTTCATAGACAGAGTCATCAAATTAAAGTGCGACTCACCAAATTTTTTTTTCTGACTCCGCCCCTATTGCTTACAATGAAATAAACACCGCAACAACATTCACCACCAGATTTAAAAGTCCAAAAAAGGTAGTAGATCCCACTGATATTGATGAAAACCTCTTCGATAATCAGCATCGATTTATCCTTATTAGGTTTGGCTTAGTTTGGTGGTTTTTGGTAACAAGATATGGTTATCTGGGAGGGAACTCAGCAGCAAAGGCAACAAGAAGCCATCAGGAAATTCTGTACATATTGGATCCTGCAGACGGAAAAATCATGTAAATAAGGAAATAATGCCCAGAAAATTCTGAAAATTTATGGGATGGTAAAGGATGACTGGAAGCAGCTTATCAATTTCTTCTGGAAATTATGGGAGTGGGATTGAAGGTGAAATAGCAGCTGAAAGCTGTAGGGAAGAAGGGTAGAAAGGACGGATTAGGTGAGGGGAAAAATCAGGGAAAAAATAGAAGAAATGATAGGAAAATACTGGAAATTTATGAGGTCTTAAGATGAGAGACGTTGAGTTCTCATGAGTTCTGAAGATTTTAGAAGCATTTCAGTCTTCAGTCTTGGTGTACTTATGCTGATGTGTTCCATGGTTGCGAGAATCAGATGTTCGTCATCTCAGTTCTTGGACAGAAAGATCCCATGTCTAGGTTCGTTATATGGAAAACAAAACTGATCAAAGAGTCCATAATTGCTACTGCTCTCGAATACATTAGGCTTGCGATGATTGGTGTTGAAAAAACTATGAGATAGTTGATAAAGTTTATTCAAGATTATAAGAGAATATTTTAAGAATTAGAAATTGTTTATGACTAAATTATATAGTTAGAATCAATTCCTAAATGCATATTCAAAACTTCTAAATGCAAGTTATTAGGATAATATAGTAAATCAATTATTAAAATTAGTTGCACATAAAAGTTTTGTGCCTATAAATAGATTTTCTCTATACATGCGTACGCATGCATGGTAACGTAAGTGAAAATTAAAGAATTTTCTCACACTTATTCAGTAGACAAAACACTTTACTTCAAAAGCATTCTCTTGATTCAGACCTAGAACATTGCTTTATCTTCGAAGAGAATTCGTGTAGTCCAATGTCATAATATGGTCGAATTACTCCTTAAACAAAGCGTTCTAATAGCGACTCATATTGATATCTAAGAAATTTTTATCACAATTATTCAAGGGTAATTTTGCCGTTCCATCAGAATATAATTTTACGACATTTACTCTAACAATATTATACTTTTTATATAATATTTCTTATATTTTTACGTTCAAATAAACTTTATTACATATTTTAACTAATAAAATATAATTTAGAATTTAGAAAATACAGTTTTAAAGTTAAAAGTTAAGGTGATTCTCCATAAGCTTACGAGACTTCCCTCAAATTAATAAGAGAAAAGTGCATATATAATACTACGTAATTCACATAAATGTATCTATAATTTTCTCATAATTAAAGTGCAAATATAACCCTAAATAATATGTGAAAGTGCAAATTTAACCCGTTCCGACAACTTTTAGCCGGAATTTTGTGAAAGGACATTTTTGCCCTTCTGAAAAAAATAAAAATAAGAAACAAAGTTTTTGCCCTTATCATCATTAATACCCAAATATTGTCGCTGGACCACCGTCAGACAGCCACTGGACCACCGCTACGCCGCTGTCGGACTACTGCTGCACCACCGCCATAAGAGGTAGGGTTATATCAGCACATTATGAAAAGTGATATGGTTAGATCAGCACATTTATAAAACTTATAGAGTTATATCAGCACATTCGTAAAAAAATGTAGGATTATATCAGTGCACTACATACTATAAAAACAAAGTCTCATATTAGCACAAAATCAACACCAACCACACGCAACCACCATTTCGACTACTTCTACTGATTGTCGTTGTTCCAAAGTGTAATTCTAGTGGTGAAAAATGAGTTTTGGCAAGGTTGACACACCGAACAATGAAGTGGAGGTGTGGAATCCTTTCAAAAATGGCATCTTTATCCAAAATTTCCCTTAATTCACTAGATTAATTCGATACTTAGTTTTATTTTTTGATTTTCTTTTGCTTATGATCACACGAATGGAAATATGTGGTATATATGGTATAGAATATAAGGGTTTTGATGATTTTTTGTTTATTTTTTTTAGTTTAGTTTGAATTGATTATTGAATGACCTTTGGTGTTCTGTTCATGGTTGTTATTTTGTTATGTTCTTCGACATAGGATTTTTTAATGTTTATGGGTTTTGCTGTTATAATATGTGTTGATATAACCCTACACTTTTTACGAATATGTTGGTATAACCTTATAAGTTTTAGGAATGTGCTGATATAACAATACCAGGTCCGGTGGTGGTCCGAAAGCGGTCCAACAATGGATAAGGGTATAATTGTCCATCCCAATTCAGATTTTGGTCAACGCTAGATTTCTCACCAAAAGGTTATATCTGCACTTTCATCAACTAGTTAGGTTTATATTTGTAGTTTTATTTATCTGAAAGTTATATTTGCACTTAATTACTCTAGTATATATGGTTATATTTGTATATATCCCAATTAATAATTAAATTAGATAACACTCGTGCTTTGCACGGACGTGAATTTGAATATTATAATATAAATAATTTTATATTTTAAATATAATTAAATTAGTTGATAAAAAATTAATAAATACCACTTTAGCAAGATAACACTATCGTTATCAATATTGCATGCATACAGATTCCATAGATTATGAAAAATGATCAAAGTTTTGAAGAATTGATTCTAATATCGTGTCATTGCACGGTTTATGATAAAAATATATATTTATTATTAGAATGAATATATTACCCTCAATTCTTTGTTATGTACAAATATAACCCCGAGTTTTTGAAAGTGCATTTGTACCCAAAGCGATTGAAGTGAGCAGTTGTACCCAAATAAATTAGGAAGAAAAAAAGGGTACCTGGGTATATGTTTACATATTTTGGCCAGCCATGGGTATATCTGCACTTTTGAAAATCGGCTATGGGTATATAAACACTTTTGAAAAACTGACAGTTATATTTGCATTTTTCAAAGAACTGAGGGTCATCTGCCTTTTACTCTTATTATTATCATACAATTCTGACAAAAATTTTAATTTTTTGAAATTAGATTATAGTTTTTACTGATTAAACTTGGTGCAATTGAGTTATAGATGTCAATTTTCTTCTTCTTCCAATATTTTTTAATATAGTGTGATTGGTTGATAACATTGTGCTATTTTTTGACAAAAAAAAAGACATTGTAGTGAAGGTCATTTTTTTATTAAACATTCTAGTGAATACAAAAAATCTTTCGTGGTCAACAAATATTGTACTCCGTAAAAGATTGAACATTTCCGGCGACACAAGTGGTTGAACCATGCATGGTCAAATATAACGAAGAGCTCATTTATAATGATAAAAAATTTATTTATGTTAGATCTAAAAATTTTAAATTAGGAATATTATCAGCAATTCATGATTAATTAATTGCATTAGAAATATATAAAATATAAGTTTTAAATTTTGATCCAAAAAATATAACTTCATTATCTTAGATTAAAAAATATAGTCTTAAAGAAAGTTAAAATTTATGATAATCTAAATTTAATATTAAAATAAAAATATAATATACCTTAATGCATTTAAATTTTTATGACAAAATCTTGAGAAATACCGTTTTTCCATAGGCATATGGAAAGATGAAGTTGAAAGAATTATAGAAATGTAAAAAGTTTTAGTTGCAAATTAAAAAATTTATGCAATGTGAAGTAGTTATAAGTTTATGACCTAATTAATGCAACCCAAAAAATTTATCTTGATTTTTCTAGTTTGCAATTTAAATCTCGGTCTTTCCGTAACTTACGGGAAGATGATCTTTCAAGAGAGAACTCGTTTTTTTAATACTATTACTAATCACTTATTGATATGTACTAAAATATGCCATTTGTTAATATTAGTTAACAAAATAAAATAAAGTCGTATAAATGGAAAAAGTCTTGGGAAAGACTACCTTTCTATAGGCATATGGAAAGACGTGGTTGAATTAGAATTATAAAAAGGTAAAAAGTTTTAGTTGCAATATTAAAATTTTGTTATGGCACGTTCAATAGTTATAAATTTATGACTCGATTAATACAATCCAAAAAATTTATCATGATTTTTTTTCTAATTTACAATTTAAAATTTTTCTTTCCATAACTTATGGAAAGACGGTCTTTCAAGAGAAGACTCTTTTTTTAATACTAATACCAATCACATATTGATATGTAATAAAATATGTCATTTCTAAATATTAGTTAACAAAAATAAAATAAAGTCGTATAAATAGACAAAGTTTTCGAAAAAATCACATTTCTATAGACATATGGAAAGATGAGTTGGATTAGAATTATAGAAAAGTAAAAGATTTTAGTTGCAATATTAAAAATTTATTATTCAACGTACATTAGATATAAGTTTATGACTCGATTGATACAATCCAAAAAATTTATCATTATTTCTTCTAATTTGTAATTTAAAATTTGGTATTTTCATAACTTATGGAAAGACCATTTTAAGAGACGGATTCTAAGAAAAAATACAATTTTTTTTTAAAAAATTGTTAAATAACCAATTGAAAGTATTTACAAATAAAATCTTTCAGTCCTATATTTAATATTTATATTAAAAAATTATACTAATTTTTGTCTCAAAATTAAAATTTATTAGATCACTTATATAAATAAAAGTTACTCCTTCTAGTATTATATATGTTTAACATAATAATTTTATATATTTTGTAGACAAATTAAATTACGTGGAAAGAATTGATTTTACTGAATAAAAAATAATAATAAGTAGATGAAAATTATTCACTTATTGTCATGAAATGAAATTTGATAATATTAAAAATATGAACTAAAATGGAAAGTGTACTCCCTCTGTTCAACTTATTGTAGAACTTCTATTTCTTGAACAAGTTTTTAGAAGATAATAATCATGTGGATCAAATTGAATAAAAAAAAGATAAAGATAAATGAGTGGTTAGAATTATCTTAAACTGTGTCATTATTGGAAAGTGCCAAAATAAAATGAACAATTCAAAATGGAAAGTGTACCACAAATAGCTAAACAAAGGTAGTATAAAATTTAAAAATATATATTAAAAAATAAGTATTATGTAAGAATTTCAATGAATTAAAAAAGAATAAGTAGATGAAAATGATTCACTTATTATCATGAAATGAAGTTTGATAATATTAAAAATATGAACCAAAATGGAAAGTGTACTCCCTTTGTTCAACTTATTGTGGCACTTCTATTTCTTGAACAAATTTTTAGAAGATAATAATCATGTAGATCAAATTGAATGAAAAAAAGAAGATAAATGAGTGGTTAGAATTATCTTAAATTGTGTCATTATTGGGCAGTGCCAAAATAAAATGAACACTTCAAAATGGAAAGTGTGTCACAAATAACTGAACAAAGGGAGTATCAAACTTAAAAATATATATTGTTAAAAATAAGTATTATGTAAGAATTTCCTTAACAAATGGAGATTGAGAATAAAAAAGATGTGCATTCTCATAAATTAGGTGTAATTAATTACTCATTAGTTGAAAACATAGAATTATGAGAAGAACATTGAAAATGAGGAGATATTTGTATTATAAATTGGGGATTAACTCTATAAAATATTTTATTTTTATTTATTTTTAAAAAGACATGTAGAATTATGTGATAAATAATATGTGAAGAGAATTATGTGTGAATGATATGTGAAAAAATTCAGCGCACCAACTAGTTTACTCTCCAAGAGACTATTTCAAAATAACCTGATCCCACCCTTCTAAATACCTGGCCGGTGTCTGTCCCATCGGCCATTAGACCATGTGCAATGGGGAACCATTCTCAAACCAGTCAAATTGTTCCGGTTAATTAAATAATCAATCTATCTCCTCCACCTCAGCAATTCAAACCACAACTAAAACAATCTATTTTTTCTCTCCACAATGGTGAGAATCACTCCCAAACCACTCCATGGACCCCACTTGATTCTCTCTATTCTACTCATTAATTCTAGCTTTAATAATTAATTCAAATACAATACTTTAATGAAAATAAATTGAAATGTAAAATTTAATAATACACTTTCATGTTATAATTTTTGTTCACTTTTTAATTTTAATTTTAGTATTGTATTCTTGGTTTGAAATTAATGTATGCACTTTGTTTTTAATTGTATTGTCGTTTAATATATTTTTTCTAGCATCCAGGTTTAATTTTGTACTTCCTAAAAAAACAATGTTTAAACAACTTTAAAACAAATTATTTAAGTACAAAATGTTTAAATAAGAAATGATTAACTATTGAATAAATGAATTAAAAATAATATTTAAATACGAACTTTACATCATAATATTTTAATTAATAAAATTATTGTGACCAGAAAAATCACAATAAATACTTAAATACAAAAAATATTAATTAAGTCTGACCAATTATTACAAATTGAAAATCAAAATATTGATCTGACAAATTATTACAAATACTGAATAAATTAAAAATAAAAACAACTAAATTTTTTTAAAGTAGCTTCTAAAATATAAAATTATATTTTAATGTAATTTTAAAAATATATATAAATAGTTTTTAATAGAAAAAATAGGGATCAATATTGTGATTTAAAATCTATTGATTAAATATCAAAATATGGATTTAAAGATGAAAATAAAATGAAATATCAAAATATAGATTTAAATGTGAAATAAAATGAAAAAAGAGTTGGGCGGAAATGTGAAGAAAGGGTAAAACAAGAAAGAAGAAGAAATGTGAAGAAAAAAAAGTTGGGGGTAGTCAGATGGTTCTGCCATTTTGGTAGAATGGGAGCATATGGTCTGTCATTTTTGCAGAACGGGGCGGTTCTCATTTGAGAACCCGGGCCCCCGGTTGGAATTTATTCCAACCACTCTCAAACCCCTATTGTGGGAATAATTGTCCATATTTGATCACAATTTTTAATTCAACCCACTTCAAAACCCCCACTGTACATGCTCTTACCCAAGCGCACTTAAAGTTAACCGCCAACCTAACACCTAACTAGCCATACATTTCTCCTTGCAATTCACAGCTCATATGTCATACCCTTACCCAGTCACACACAAGACACAACTATCCCCTAACCAAGGCCCCCATTTATTGGATTGATTCTCCCCACATTTATTTTATTTTATTTTAAATATTACATTAAAAACAATCAAATTATATATATATATATCCTTCTCTAAATATTATCACGACCTCACATTCATTAACTGCTTGCAAGTTAGGAAATCATAGCATGACGCTGAGTAAGTCCTGCAGAAAAATTATTCTAATATTCACAATTCTTGACTGGAATGATGTTTGAGTAGTGTTGTCAGTGTCTGACCCGAATTGAAAACCTGACACGTACCGAAATTACCGATTCAACCCAAAAACCGATTTAACCCGAGAGATTTCAACTCGAATCTAATCCGACACGATCGAACTTGAACCCAAAACCAGATTATAACTCGAGAAATATTGACTCGACAGGATCGAATTCAGTCTAAACTCGATTCCGACCTGAGAGCTATCAACCCGAACTCGAACCCGATACGACCAGACTCAACCCGAAGCCAAACCCGACACGACCAGACTCAACCTGAAACCGGATCTAAACCCGAACACGATTCAACCCGAATACTATTCAACCAGATAGATCAACTATATAACCGTACATGTAATCAACTCAAAATACTTTTGTTTTTTTTCATTGAACCAATTATTAATGATAAAAAATTCATTCAGCTCAATATATAACCGATATAAAGTAAAAGTTAATATTTTGTAATTAAACAATTAATTGATAACCTGAAATTTTCATATGCACGAACCCAAAAGTTAATATCTTAAGCATACG
>JAULKM010097608.1:0-11035 GCA_032355605.1 Rubia tinctorum
TACTATAACTCTAAAACCTATCTATATATGGAAGAGTAATCAAATCATATCTTCTTGATTCTTATCTATCCTAACACTAACGATATCTCACACGATAAAATTATTGTTCATATGTGTATTCAAATACGTGGTCAAAGTTTGACATTTTTTACTGAAAAAAATTATGTGCAGATTTGGTTGGGACAGAGAGAGTAGTGAAATCACCTAGTAATTGATGTGACATTAATGAAAAGACAGGTAAAATACACTTCTAACCCTATTTTTTGGTTCAAAATGTCAATACAACCATTCAAAGTGAGAAAGTGTCATTCTAATCCTAACTCATTATTAATTGTGTCACTCTAACTCTAACTCTAACTCTAACTGTTGGTCGAATTATGATGTTCACACCGGTGAAGAAGACGAGAGACAGCTACTCGTCCGCTCGGCGAGATGAGGATGAAGACGACGAAGGGGAAGGCAAATACAAAGGGAAAAAGTGGAAGAAGAAAGGGCGAATAAGGGGGGAAATGGGAGGTGGCGAAGACGAAGGAAAAAGGGAAAAGTAGAAGAAAGATATGGGAAATTCAGTCTTTTGGATTTTTTTACTTTCCTTTTTTAATAAAAAAATTCAATGGCAAATTCATCATTTCCGACCGACCGACCTGTCGTTGACTAATAAGTCAACCACATCATGTGTTAGATTGACATTTTCTCATTTTACAAGATTATATTGCAACTTTCAGTCAAAAGTTGGGGTAGTTTTAGCACTTTTCTCACAAATGTATCCATTGCACATTTTAAAGTAGGCGATTAGCCATTTGATCTTTTACTGAATTCCACATCATTCACTATATTTTTTATTATTGAATTTTCACTATCTCTACCATCACTCTTGTATCTTGAAATAAGACACATTGAAAAAACTCATCCATGAATTGATTCCATACCAACCCACCGCGAAAGGGGGAAAAAGTGCAATCAAACACACACAAAAACGTGATGATAATGAAAATTGAACATTCTTCACGGTTTAAAGCCATCAATCTTTACTTAATTAATGGCAGGGTTTAGTTATGTAATTCAGTAATAATTTTTGAAACAACTTGGAAGTCCGAAGAGATGTGTACTCTTCTCTACCTCAAACAATTGTATGAAACTTCTATAATCTAATCTTAATTAGTTTGACAGGACTACATTAAGGTTATGTTCTTTGGAATTTATCTGAGCCCGTCTAATTTGATCCAAACTGAATTAAACTAAAATAAGTGTATTGAAAATAGTAATGTATGATTAAATTAATTTAAAATTCATTAATTTTTTTTTGCTAAACTGAACTGATTTAGCTACATTAATTCATTATTTAATGTGCTCTTTAGGATAAAGTCAAAATAAAGAATGTATATGATGGGTAGAAAAGGAAGACCAACTAGTGTAGATAACGCTGAAGATGCAAAATGGATGAAAGCTAGCTGAGGTGTTTAAAGGAGTACTCATAATTTAATCAATTAAAGTGGAAATTGACCATTGGGTAGTACTAGTACATGAATGTTGCTACTTGGAAATTTATTACATTACCAGAGCAGACAAAACATGCAATGAGCCACAATATTCCCCCACATACTCTATTTCAATGAATGAAATACCTTGGATTAGATATTTTCTTTCTTAATTTGAGTTGAGTTGAGTTGAACTGATAAAATAGGATTGAACGGATAAAATAGAGTACTTTAAACGAAGTATGTCATAATTTATGAAGCATACTGAAATATAAAGTATGTCAGAATTAATGGGACGGAAGGAGTAGTGCATGGATAGTAAGGCCATGTTTTCTGAAATTTATCTGAACTGAACTGATATGATCTGATTTAAATTGAAATAAACTCAAAATAAGTGTGTTAAAAATAGTAATTTATAGCTAAATTAAGATTAAATTTCATTAAAATAAATTCACGTTGATTTGAATTTAACTGAATTGAAATACAGATAAACTCTGTAGAATAGAGCATAAGTGATTTTGAATTTTTTAAATATAAATAAAAATGCATAAGTTAAACAATTAATTTTCTAATATAAACTGAACTGAATGGTTTAAGATGTATTAAACTGAACAGCGAAAATAATAATAATTAAATTTTATTAAACTAGAATTAGCCGGGTTCTCTAGAACTAATTTTCATTTCAATTTAGTTCATTTCAGTTTAACATAAATATAATTTTATAAAATTTAACTTTATCGTATTATTACTATTTCTCAACACACTTATTTTTAGTTCAGATTAGCTCATTTCAATCCAGTTCAATTCAATTAAAATCAGTTCAGCTCAAATTTTAATCAATGAAGATAAGATCTAAAGGGCCCAATCAAAATAGATTACAATTGAATTAAAATAACATACTGGCTAAGTAAATGGATGAAACAGTTGGCATAGTATAGGGGAAGTATGAGCGCACCGGAGATGAGATGATTGAGCAGCAGCCACCGTCAGCAACCACCACCACCGCGGGCACGCTTCCCCACTCACATCAAATGGTGCCCACTGCTCACCACCACCATACTGCGCGCATCAATCATTTCTCCCCCACCATTACTTCATCCAAATTGACTCAGTTAATTGTTTTAGAACATCTCCAACGGTGTTATTTTTGAACTTATTTGCGATATTTGAATGTTTTTAAGTGGATCTGTTATCATTATTGCAGATGTCACGTAAGTAATACTGCTCTACCAAAAATACTGTTGGATGTCGAATGCCATTAATGCAACTATGTTTAAAATCATTTGAGAATGAAATATGTGGGATACGAAGAATGTAACTTCTCATTGAAAAAATGAGCGTTAATTCATCCACTTGAAATGTGACACTAAAGATATATTATAAAATATTGTTGTTTACCGTTAAAGGTGCTCTTATAGGTTGTTTTAATGTAGCAATTGAAGGAAGTTGTTTTGTTGGTAGAAAAGAAGGCAATCGATTTGAATTTAGGTGAGCTTATATTTTAAAGGATACAAATTATGTTAGTGTAACGGTATAGTTTATGGGACGCTTCGATAGTTAAAGCATCCACGGTAATAATTTTTTAATGTAATAGCTTTTTGATAAAAATAAAGTTATGCTAAGAATTTATTATTATTGACTAGTTAGTTGCTCCCTAGTTAAAGAGCATGTATTTTATTTTAAACGTAATTTGACCAGCTAGTTGCTCCTTACAATAATAGTTTCTTAGTAGAATGCGGGTTCTGTAAAATATCTCTTACAGATTTCTTTATTAATGCGAGTTTATTTTTTGTCTGTTCGTATTCAAAAGACGTTGTGTTGCTTAAAAAGTGCTCGTTAAGTACATGTTGGATGTCCATATGTGTTAATACAACACAATATATCCTAATTTCATTGTTAAGAAAGCTAATACTAGCATTCATTATGTACATCCATCTACTATACATATCTACATAGTGACTTATGATTACGAGTAATGCCTTTGTTGGATATTCCAAAAGTCAAATGCAGTCTCTTGAGTCTGATTTTTCCGGTCAACTTCAATTCATCATATCAAGCATTTCTTTTTCTGGTTAAAAGTTGTTTGTTAGATCACTTTCTCTCGATTTCGAACCAATTCTCAACTTGATAGGATCAATGGGTGAAAAGTAATGTCTAATTAATATTTTATAGAAATTATTTAGTTTCTACTTCACCCAAATATTTATTGTTTAAGTTTTTCTTTATAAATTACAGGAATAAGAGCATATCAAATCATTCTAATTAAATTTTAAATATTTTATCCAAATAAATCTCTAAAATCATTATAATCAGTCACTTCTCAACTTGCCAGTCCAATTATACTTATTATTTTAGGTAGTTGATGATTATTATAAGACAAAGTCTTGGGAAATACGGTCTTTTCATAGGCATATAGAAAGACGGGGTTGAATTGAAATTATAGAAAGGTAAAATGTTTTAGTTACAATATTAAAATTTTATTATGCAACATTTAGGAGTGATATGTTTATGACCCGATTAATACAACCCGAAAATTTTATTTTGATTTTTTCAAATTTTCAGTTTAAACCTTAGTATTTCCATAACTTATGGAAATACCGTCTTTCAAGAGACGGACTCATATTTTAATATTAAAACACAATGCTTTTAGAACACAATCTCACTAATGTTGGTTTTGACTTACTATAACTACATCAATGTCATTAATTTTTTAACATAAATTTAAAACTATAGTATGTGTTATATTTAATTTAATAATGAATTAATAACTAATCTATCCCTACATTAATTTGGACATAAATTATGCTAGTTGAGATAGAATGATATTACAACAAAATATTTAAAATGTTGATATACATAACTATATTAACACAAATTTTATGGATAATATCTTGCTATCTTACCTAGTGTCGTTATAGTATTCTATAACAACATTAATTAAATATATTATAAAATATATGTTGGGATAGGGCAATTTTGTCGTAGACAGAAGTGATATATTCAGTTTGTTTGTCTGACCTCTATAATATAATAATATTTATGAAATAATAATATTCTTTATGAAAATTATATAAATATTCCGGAAAATTCAAAAAGTAAAATTATAATATTATTTTTTACGTATGAAATTGATTTTTGGACTTAAATTTAATTAAGTTAAAGTATAACATTACTATTTAATATATTACTATTTAAATTATATAATTATAAAATAATAGTATTTATATAAAAATAATATATTTATTATAAAATAATATAACTATTATTCATAGTATAAAGTTAAATAATTTTTTTCCTTAAAAAAGAGTTCATATAAAAATTATAGTTTCATTTAAATTTGGCCTATATACGATATAAAAAATATTATTTTAATTGAAAGGATAGTCATAATTTTTGTAATTTTTATTTTGATAATAAATATAAAGTATAATTTTGTTTTGGTGTTAAGAAAACAAAGAGGAAAATGGAAGACTAGAGGAAGACTACAAAGAGAGAAAGAGAATCTCAGTCCCATAGTAAGACAAGGGAATCACGTTCCCCAATTTGGAGAATCGTAAAACTAGAAATGAGGAAAAATAATGATAACAAATCAAACAAAATACTAACTAAGGAATCAAGATTTTAAATTTCCCTCTCATGATTCATCCCAACCAAACGTCCCTTAATTAGAGTTATATATGCAATTTTATCTTGTTTATTTCTTTCAATATTTTATGGACATCATGTGTTTTGAAGTTAGGTGTTGATTTTTTGATGTCAAACTTTGTGTCTATATATTATATATCTGACATTTAATATATTTAAAATCTAGTGAGTCATATTTTATTATCTTAAGGTTTAATTTTGACCTACATTTTCATTTTGATTAATGTGTTAATTTTTAAATGTGTAATTTTTAAAATTAATATACTCCTTTTGTTTTGTTATTTATGACACACTTAACTAATTGAGATATTTTCTTTTAAATGACACACTTTCCATTTTTGACAAGATTCCTTCAATTTCATCCACTCATTCTACTTTTTATTTTCTACCTTCAATTTCATCCACTCATTTTCTTCACCTAAATCCAAGTATCTAAATCTATGGTGCCATAAATAACAAAACATATGGAGTACATGTTTTTTTTAAATATTATATGTTTATTCACTGTATTATTGATGATTTAATATTGTGAATTGATTTTTATATATTGATGTTTATTTTTGCAATGCCAGTCTCACATTTTAATGCACATTTTGATCTCTTAAAATTCATGTGTATTTTATTTTTTGTTTAACAGTTAAAATTTGATGTTTTAGCATTTTTATATAATATTTATTTTAGTGTTTTCTTTATTTTTAACAAAATTTTAAGTGTATTTTATTGGATGAATAGTTATTTTTATTTAACGTTTAACTATTCTAATTTGACATGTATTTTTGTATATTCATTTGAAATTTAATTATTATAAGTTAATTTTTTATGTTTCTCAATTCTAATTTTTATACTACCTCCGTCAACCCAAAGGTTTATATAACATTTTTGCACGAATATTTAAACATGGTGATGTAGCCAAATTTCAGTCGTGGTGGACGATTGAAATGAGTTGGGCGAATTTTAGCCATAAATTTCAGCTAAAAAAGTAAATTGTCAAAATGTGAACCTTTGGTTAGGACAACTGAATATGGAAAGTAGGAACATTTAGTTGGAACAAAGGGTCAAATAGAGTATCTTTATTTTATGTTTAAGTATTTCAATTTAATATATATATATTTTAAAAATTTATAGGATGTTTAACTATTTTTTATTTTAATTAGAGAAAAGTGAATTTTAACCCTATATTTTGGTCGAAAGTGCAAAAATGACCTTGTAAAACCTGAAAGTGCAAAAATAACTCTGGATTTCTTTGACCGAAATGTCAACGACCGAATTGACTTGAAATAGGTGAAATGACCATTATACTTCTGAGTTAAAAAATTCAAAAAAATTAAAATCAGAAAAGACACTAATAACCTCGCCGCTTTACCTAATTTCCCGTCTCGTCCTCATCTCTTTCTCTCAGCCCAACCCCCATCTCTATTGTTCAACCCACCGCTCACCCCCAACCACTATTACCACCCAACCCGTCGTTCTCACCACCCCTGCTTTTGCTCAGATGCCGGGACTCTTGACAACTCGAATCGACAAAATGACCCCGATGCTTTGTGCCATCAATGGCTACCTCGCAAGCTCTCCGCAGCTCCTATTCCTCGATGCTCGAATTTTCCATTTTCTCATTTCCAGAGTGGGGGTTTAGGGTGAGGGGGAATCAGGCCAAGCGACGGAGGTTCTAGACCGATTGATGATGGGGGATTAGGCGGAGTAGCAGGAGAAATAGATGAGGACGGCTGTGGGAGGCTGAGTGGTCGGGGCTGAGCGGCTAGGGCTATTGGCGGAGGTGGGTGGAGGAGGAGATATGGTTTAGGGTTATTGGAGGTGGTGGCTGGCAGAGGAGCTAGGGTTTGGGGGTATTGGCAGTGGGTTTCTGGACTAGATACGAGGGCTATTGGCGGTGTTGAGCGTAGCAGACATAATAAGAGATAAGGTTTATTGGCGGAGGTGGCGGGCGAAGGCGAAGCTACAATTTAAGGCTATTGGCAGAGGGTTTCTGGGCGACGGGGGATAGGCGGTGATGGTGGATAGGCAGTGGTGGTGCTTGGCGTTGTGGATATCGGCGACGACGATAGTAGTGGATAGACGACGGTGGCGTTGTATAGGCGATGACGGTGATAGGCCTTTTTGGCGGAAGTGGATAGGCATCGGCGGCAGGTTTAGGGTGTTTGAATTTGAAGAAGAAAAGGTTTAAGGTGTAATGGTCATTAGTTTTGTAGTTTTAAGATTAATGGTATTTTTATCTTTTCCAATTAGGTCAATGTCTAAATTACTTTAGTCAACACTGGAACACTAATTTGAGTACATATGCACCATTGCTCAAAACCTTAGAATTATTTTTGTCCTTTCAGATTTTACGGAGTCATTTTCGATATTTTCTCAATTTAATAAGGTTATTTGTATACTTTTCCCTACAGTAGTATTTTTTAAGATTATTAAATAAAAGAACAAAACAAAACTCTTCCTTATCTGGACTCTGTTTAGCGGAGCTTTTAAACTGGTGTGTTTATAAGCAAAACACTTTTTAGTGTTTGGTAAAATGCAAAAAAAAAAGTTATTTTAAAAGTAGAAGTTATTTTTTTGGAAAAAAAACAGAAACTGGTCTTCCCCTACTTTCAAAATAAATCAATTTTAATTATAATCACAGTTTTTCCAAACAGAGCCCTTATCTTTTCTCTCTCAAAATCTCTCAGTTTCTCTCTCTCTCTCTCTCGCTCGCTCGAAACTTCTCAGCTGCATCCTTCGTTCTCGACGCAAAACTCGTATCCTCTAAGTGGTAAACTCGGCTGGGTCAAATAAAATAAATTTACCCAACCCCTATTAACTACTCTGCCCTGAAGAAAGACCCAAAAATGACTCTAATTTCAGCCAAGGGGAGATATTTCAGCCCAACCCGATCAGCATGTCACATCTGACCCTGTTTCTTCTCCCTCAAAAGCTCTCACCTTCTCTCTCTCACCCTCTCAACTTGGCCGACCTGGTTCCATCTCTTATAGTCAGCACGGGCTATTTTTTTGGTCTCCCAAGCTGCCACGTGACAGTCTCTGATTGGGGCAAGTGGCAGCCAATGTCCTGACTGTTTTTTTTAAACAATCGTTGGACATGTGGCCGAATTCTGTAGTGCCACGTGTTTGAAAGACTTTTTTAAAATGCCAAATTTTCAAAATTTCAAAAAAAATTTAATTTTTTTTATTTTAAAAATCAAATTTAAATTTTGTCTTTTTTAAAAATTCATTCTTTTAAAAAATATAGTTCATAAAATAATTTTTAAATATTAAATTTGAAAAAAAATAAAATTCAATTAAAAAATTACAAGTGTATTATTAAATTTCACATTTAAATTTATTTTGGGTAGGCAAATTTATTTTAATTATATATTGAAGATAAAATTAATGAGTATGATGGAGAAAATCAAGTGGGGTTAATGAAGTGATTTCATAGTTGTTTCAACCATTGTAGGAGAAAAAGTGGAGTGATTTCTTTGTGATTTCAATTGATAATGGGTGGAAAAGAGATACTGAATATTTAATGTGTACAAAGACTTGGGTGAGACCGTCTCACCAAAATTTATGGTAAGACCACGGTCTTATATGCAATTAAAAATAACAACACAAATTTTGCGGGTCTGGTTAGTGGATATTTTCGAGTCCGAATTGAGCCCGCTCTTGCGGTTTCAGTTCATTAAATAATCAATCTCTTTTCCACATCAGCAATTGAGCCCGTAATTAAATCACCCCATTTGTTCCCACAGTGGTTGGGCCCGTTTTCAAACCACTCCATCAACCCCTCTTGTTTTTTTCTATCCTACTCATTAATCTTACCTTCAATATTTAATTTAAATAAATTTACTTCACAAAATAAATTCAAATGTGAAATTTAATAATACATTTGTAATTTTTGAATTTCATTTCATTTCGAAAAGTACGCAGCAACTTGGCCAGGGAGCAGCTGCACGTGGGTGCTGCAGCTTTTGCAAATCTGGCACGGGCTTGATGTCTAAGCCGGACCATTTTACAAACCGAGCTCAATAACAAGGATTGCAAAGTAATTCTACAACAAATATTGTTGAGAAATAGATTTAGATGAGAAAGAAGTATAGAATTTGAGATGGGAAGAAAAAAACAATATGATCTGATTTATTCCTAGTGCTACAGATGCCCAATAACTAGTGTTGATGATCTATTTATACAAAGATTATAAGCCGTTTCATCGGAATGCTAATTGATATCTCCGGCAATTGGCATAATTGGGCTGCGTTCTTCTCCTTTGTTGGTAGTGGATTAAACCACATTTTAATTCACCTGAAAATAATTTTATACCCCTGGATCATGAAAAATTCTCCCCCTTAAAATCAAGCTTGTCTTCAAGCTTGAAATTTGAGAAAACCAATGTTGAATCAATGTGATAGGGAAACAGAGCAGCCAAGTATGCATATATCCCAGAACTTTGTGATTTCTTTCTCTTATTCCTTTCAAGAATTTATACTCCTTAAGTAATTAAGGACATAAGAGACATTTGCTGCTATGATCAGTTCACTGACGTGCAAGATTGTAACTCTCATGATCTTTAGAAACAAACCAGCCACTTGAACAGAATTATCCGCATCCCCAGTCAAGTTTCTAGCACTGCAGTTCAGCTTGCAAGTAGTTTTATTTAATAGTGCAGCCATATATTTCCATAGAAGCATTATTTGTTGACAAATTTCCCACATTCCTTCTGATTTCCCAAGTGAAACACCAACCATCATTGCAGTCACAATCTCATTCCATGGTTTCAGAGTAATCAGTGCTGAACTCTTTGAATACATGTCTTGGTCAGATAGGTTTGCTTCCCCTTTTTTTTTTTCTGGACTGCATTTCAGTACTAAGAAATTTAAGAACATGAAAATTCCAAGGAATCTTCCATATTGTATAAATTGTATTGCTTCCACTGGTGTGAATGTGAAATGTAGAATGAAACCAACTGTCTTCTTGAGTCTTCCATGCTTTAATATGGTTTCTGCAAAATGCAAGAAAACCATTTTTATGTTTCCTTCCAATCATGCTGCCTTCGTAATCACCACTGACCATAAAACTTCCACAAACCACCTCCTGCAAATCATTAACCTTAAAATTCACATTATTCCCTTTATTCATCTCAAGGGCTGCAGCAAACATGCTTTCAACATCATCGAATTTTCCTATATAAACTGAGGAGCCATCAAGATGGAACATTCCCTGATCAACCCTCACTTGAACACTCACCAAATGCTTCCGATCCAAAATTAGCAAATCCATGGCTATAATTTGTTTATGATCCGTTGGGTTTACAACCCCATTTTCCCCAGAACTTGAAATTAAACTTTGATCTATACTATCCCAATAGACAGAATAATCTTGCTGGTTTGCAAGATTTTCTTGATAATTTCTCCGCCCTTTGTAAATCACTTCATATACACTCACATCAGATCTCCTCTTACCACCAATAATTCTCAGTTGCCGTAGTAATGAATCAGTTAAATGGGTGAGCAAAGCACAACCGAACCAAAATGACTTGCTAGGAAATCCATCAAACAAATTCAATCTTTTTGGCTCCTTTGAATATAAGCTCTCAGTCAAATCCTGTGAAGTGACCACTATTCGCAGGTTCTGTTCAATCCTAACCATCAGGATTATAGTCATAAAATCTGTAGCTGATCGAGTCACTCCAATGTCAACCCCAAAAATATGTCTTTCCGTTATGTTAAGAACGCCTCGTTCGTTGTAGACAAACCCCACCATTGACTAGGGGTGGGCAAAAAAAACCGAAAACCGAATCGAAAATTGAATTATCCGAATTTGAATAACTCGAACCATATTTAAAATACGATTTTCGGATAACCGAATTGAATAAACCGAATTTTGAATATGGTTTTTGGTTTGGTTTTGGATATAGAAACTCAACCC
>JAULKM010097618.1:0-11035 GCA_032355605.1 Rubia tinctorum
ATTACCCATTTTACCCATACCCATACGGGTTTAAAATTAGATAACCCGCTTGACCCGCGGGTTACGGGTCTATTTTGTCACCCCTAGACTTTTAGATGATCGGACCAGAAAGTCCAATGAAGTTCCAGACTTTAATATGAACAAAATAATTCTCAAGATGAAGCAGAATTAAAAGAAACAGTAAAATTTTATCGACAACTCTATCCACAAACTTTAATGGATTCAACACTTGCTCATATTCAGTAACAAAAATAAAATAAGATATAAAGTTATGGCTCAGATAATTTTATCGGTCTTTTGAAACGTATTAAGTTTGGACTTCAATTTACTGAACAGAGTCTAAAAGATTGAACTCCTTTTGTTGATGAGTTTCAATGAAAGTGTGAAGTTTACATTTATTTGAACAGAATATTGGAGGGCTACACTTTTAGTTGCAACTTACAACAAAATATTTGAAGGTTTCTTAGAAGTTTTTGTTATCTTTTTTGTCCAAAAGTGGGATCGGGTTTTTTCAATCATTGAATGATGTTCTTTTTGGCTTATTCTCATACAAGTATAAAATGTTGCTAATTTTCTACTAATAATTTACCATATTACTTTTCTCGAAAAGTAATTAATAGAAAAAAAAATGAAGAAAAGTGAAATAAACTACATTTCGACTTCGCCCCCTTCTAATATTTTTGCATCGCCGGCCCCTCAAATCCCTCAAATTCATCCTTTTGCATCACACAATTTGAATAACCGTCACTGTGTCTTCTTCTCCTCCTTCCACTATCTTCACATGAGCTTCGATCTCCTTCACCATATCTTCCTCAACTTCCCCTGTCTTTCCGGCTTCGATCTCCTTCAAGTTATTTTCCGGGAGAACCTTTTTGGTTCCCTTGTAGATCGCGTACAGGAGCATCTGTGCTAGCCCGAACACGAACCCGAGGATGTTGGGGCCCTATTCGAGAAAAAACACGTTAGTTTAGATTAGGGGGTAAACGAGTCGAGCTGAGTTCGAACCAGAAGTAGTTGGTAAAGTTGTTAGAACTTACAGCTACGTAGAAATCGTGGATGAGGTAGCCGTAGAAGAACCACATGATAGCACACAAGGTTAGGAAAAAGGAGAGCCAGAAAGGCATGAATTCGACGCTCTTTGTTCTTATCACCTTCATCTGTGAGTCAGAAATGTAAGTACCGTCATCAGATTTCAACTGCTGAGACAACATTCGATCTAAATACATAAATAAATCGGTGGCATGAAATGGAAATATTTCTTACCATGATGCTAAGGGGAGCTGCGAAAACGCATACCGAGAAAACGGAGCAAATCCATCCCACAGCCGTGATTCGCTTTTCGTCATGAAAAAATGCAAATGTTGATGCAACTATGGCTCCATAAGCTATGAAGTTGAATCCAATCAATAGTTTTGTGGTGAGCAACTGCAAGTCAAATAGTAGCAATTTTAAAATAGTTCATAAAATTTAAAAATAGTTTTATAGTGATTTTTTTTGAGTTTTTACTCACCCTAGCATCCCTCGTCGCATAGATCATGAAAACCAAGAGGTACGCGAATTGGAAAGCGCATCCAATGGTATTAATGGTCACTACGATAATCATGTTGCCCTTGATGAAGGCGTAGTAGAGATAAAGCATCGCGCTGAAAAGCGAGACTGAGTAAGGGATGGATTGGAACCCCTCCGTGGATTTCTTCTGGTAAATCCTACGGAATGTGGGAAAAGGCGCCAAGAACACCATGAACGACACGATGTTGCCTGTGAAAATTAGTTCAGGTTAGATCAGAACAATATGTTAACTCAGTCAATAAAAATGACGCTCGCACGGGAGACCCGTGAAGAAGAAATGTACCTAGAATACCAAAGTAAACAGACAGGTTGCCATAGTGGATTGCCATTGGTGGTGGTGGTGGTGGTGGTGGGAGGGAAGTTCTTGGACCAAGGGGAGCTTGATGGAAACAACCACCAAAGGTCCAAACTTGGGAGAACTCTCTCTTAGAAATGAAATGAAATGAATTTGCTTTGGTTATGAGAGGTGGCAAAAGCCTCTATTTATATGAGAAGGGAGGAAATCATGGAAAAGTTGGAAAAGAGTACAATAAAAAATCATGATGATTATATCATTAATTTGTTAGGAAGGCTTAGCTATAGCTGACTAACCAATGTGCTAGAAAGTGTGATTTTTTTTTGGTGTGAAAACTCATTTCAGTTTCAATAATTAAAAAGGCAAGTTAGTAGGAATGGCATGCATCTCTCATGTTACTCTCATTTCCCCAAAATTATATTATTTGTTGTATTCCTCCCATGCTATTCTTGTCTCTTTGTTTGAAAAATATAATTCTTAGAAATGTTAAAATAAGCTTGACGTTCACAAATGTACAAGTAAAAAATAGTATACGCGGTGCTATTGTTGCTTCGTTTTTCCACATATAGACCGCTTTACATTTGAATTCATCAACTGATTATAAAAATAGTAATTTTACGATTAGTGGCATTTTGAGGATTTTTTATTCACCTAAACCATTAATTTACGCATTTTTATAAATTATAAAGATTGTATGAAATAATAGGTAAAAATCATAATTATGATTAAATGTAAGAGGAAAAAAAGGTGGCACCAGAAAAGTGAAAGGAGAGATGCTTTTGAAAAGTATTAGACTTGTCATACACGTTTTTATTATTGCTATGTGAGTAATTAACGTACGTTATGGAAGAAGCCTTTCAAACTTTTGAGTCATTACTATAATTTTTTTGAAAAAGAGTCACTACTAATTAAATCTAATTAATCACTCAACTTCTTCGTTTAGTAATTTCAGATTGAGACTAACTGAAACTCAGACGAGTATGAAATTTGAATATTTTAAAGTATGAAATGGGATTTTTTAAAATATTTATTCTCCAAGTAAAATAGGTTCTACTAGCTCCAAGAAGTAATTTACATGGCAAGGAGCATTAAATAATTTCTTCCTTTAAGTTTTATTCAGAATCATGCAACTCATTTTCTATTAGTTTTGTGAAGATGAGTATTATAAAATGTACAAGTAAGACCATGTTCTCTGAATATGATCTGACCTGAAATTGAATTGAACTGAAATAAATATAAAAATACTAAACTAAATTGATTTTATTTGAACTGAACTGAGGTGAAGTGAAACCTAAACAAACTCCAGAGAAAAGGGCATAATTCTGTCAAGTTTTTTGTGAAATATTTTAGATAATTTTCAATATTTTGAAATGCACTTTCTTGCAAGGTGAAATTTATTTATTTATTTAGAAAACAAATTGAAATGAACATTACAAATTTTTTTCTAAATAAATAAATAAATTTCACCTTCCAAGAAAGTGAAAACATCTTTTACACACGTCTTTGTCTTTATACAGAAATTTGAAATGCTTTAAGTTTTCGACTTGAAAAATCACAGAAGTGGTACTCCTTTCGGGGAAATGAGTTATTTACTTTATTTATTTATAATAAAAAAATCCGCGTACATATATAGTTCGGAAAAGGTTTATATTTTTAGTTACGTGAAGCAACATATCTTATTTAAATTTTAATAAAAGAAACGTTGTTTTTTGCCCTGTCTTTGAAAATAAAATAAAAAAGTGAAAAATTGTTGAGGATTACGCTTTTAAAGTATGGGCTGTTCTGTTTGCACAAAACGCGTGAGATATTCTTGGATTGGACGATGACGAAATTTACTTACTCCTGCATTTTTTAACGCTTTCTTTGTTTAAATGGTGTCATGCACTACTAAAAGCGCTGCCGCGTATGGGTAGGCCATTTGACAACTATGGGTCTGCTTGGTAGAGCTGTGCTTATAACCAAAACTGGATTATTTTGAAAGCAGGGGAAGACCAGCTTCTACTTTTCCTCAAAAAAATAGCTTCGGCTTTCAAAATAAACTGTTTTTAACAGTTTACCAAACTCCAAAAAGTGTTTTGCTGATAAGCACATCAGCTAAAAAGCCACGCCAAACAGAGCCTATTTCTCTTTTTGTTTTTTAGGATTCTTTTCTTTCACTTCTACAACCGACCTAGCTCATTCATTTTTATTACTTTCCTGTTTCATTACAGAAATTTTATTTTTTTGAAAAAATAATGAGTCATATTTTAATAGTTCAAATTGATCTAACACTTCTGACCAATTATTTTTGATTGTGCATAAACTATTTTAAGAGGTATTGGGTTATAGAGTTAGGAGATAGTAGAGTAAACATTCTTATTTTTTAAAAGGAAAAAAGAGAGTAAACAATCATAGTATGATTGTATTTTACTCTTATGATCTATATATTATTTTATGTTATATGCTTCTTTATTATTTGATAGACAGTGATTTCACCTGCAACAAGAAATAATAAAACATATGACGCGCTTAAAACAATCAAAAGTGGGAAAAATACTATCATTTAAAGAAACTAAAAATATTTTTGCAGTTTATGCAGTAATTTAAATGAGAAAGTCTCCTGTTATACCGACTAATGATTAGACCAATCATTAAAAAGTCAATTTCAATAAATTTTAGGATCAAATTATAATTATTTATATATTGCAATGCATTTTAAAAATTTTAAAGTATATGAATTTCGTTTCAGTAAATGAAAACAAATATCAAATCAATTATGACCCTGCATAATGGTTGGTTAATCTAAAACAAATCTCTGTGAATTTCAGTATCTCTTTCCTTCTACTTTTTAAAAAATGACATGGTATGGTTTCAAAAGTAGAGAAAATATAATTTTTCTAGTAAAATTACATAATAAAAACTTTTCAAACGTTCAAACATGAAGAGAACTTATTCTTGTACATTATCCCAAAAATACAATACATCTTATTTCCACTGATAATCTTTTACCCCCAATTTTTGCTATTATTTTGTGAGATAGTATCTTGTGTGTCTGCCTAAATTTTAGGTAGATATTTTTTTGCAATTTATAACCCATTCCTTTCCACGTCTTCTTTCACTTGGGGAGAATTGGGGAAAAGTCCCTGCAGAAAATGTGGAGATGAATGGATAATGAAATGCAGAAAGACCTGCCTAAAGTTTAGCTTGCGTAAAACAAAAATATAAAGTTACTTTGATAATGTAGTTAATTTTTTTTTTGTAAAACTATACATATATTATGTCTCTAAGAATTCAATGCTTTATCTTATCACAATTTACCTTGATTAACGAGTAACAACACTCTTAGTGAAAATCCATCAAAGTGAATGAAGTGGCACCTGAAAAGACCAAATCACTAATCACATTCCTAAAAAAGTATAACTTACAAATTACAATGGATATATGAGTCATTTTTCTAATGCCACGTCATTCACTTTCATGTTTCACTGTGAAATTTCATTGAAAATACCATTTAATATATGGGCAATGAAACTTTCGCTGAGAATGCTGTCAAAAATCAATGACGTAGTCAAGATAAAATTGCAAGAACACACCATACATTTACTCCTAAAGTGGGCTTCAAGAGTGAACGCACTACGAAAGCTGCGTCTCTTGCTAATTGTCTGTTATCCTAACCTTAAACTGTCAAATGAGAAAAGACTTTCTTGATCTATCAAGTGTTTATCAAGTGTTCCCCTGCTTCGTTCGATCCCAATTTAAAATGCACATTTTTATGATAATTTTTTTGAATATTCATTTTTACTGACTCGTTTCGATTACTTTTTTCGTCACTTTGATCTTATACCTGCTTATATTCACTCATTTTACTACCTACGTAATCATTATTTAAAAAACTAGTTTCTCTTTTTGTAACTTTAACTGAAACGAGCGTGTACTATTTATTTTCATGTACACGTTTCACCCTGTTTTAATAAGTATATAAATGTGCAAATCTTATCAATTATTCATGTATATATACCTCTAAACTCTAATCATTCCAGTTTAATTAATCACACTATTTACGTTCTCTTCCATTAATGCATCGGACCAACTTTCTTTATGATTGATAGATCAATCATCCCTCTAGACTTCATACGTGGTCTTTCTTCTTGGTTTGAAATTGTTTGTTTCTTGAAGGTGGCGCATCCTCAAATTGTCAAATTTCCTTTAAAGTTTGCATTAAAATACCTTTCGTTTTTGCAAATTAATCCAATCCAAGAGATCATTTCACGAGAAAACACTGGCGGATATAGGCACATACCCACCCTAATGTTTGGTAGTTTTATTTTTAAAATTATTTAAAAAAATTAATTGTATATGTGTTCTTAGTACACACTGTAGATAAATTTTCAACAACAATTTTAAAGAAATTTATTAGTTGTACAAAATACTCACACGATTACTTGTTTTAAGAATCCGTTTGCACCCTCATTGTTTTAATCAATTTATTTTGAGATAATTTGCAAAAAAATTATAGATAGGAGGAATTTACATTACATATTGCTTAATAATGTACTAATCATGTGCAATGTAATGCAATGTTTCTGGTTCAATCAATGATTGTCTTGCTGCATTAATAGGAAAAAATGTGTCTTATTGAGCTATTGACAAAAGAGTTATTAAAGTTTACTCAAAATATTTTAAAAAATTAAATAAATATTGTAATATTACATTATTTATACTGAGATTTAATATTTACTAGTATAATTTTATTTATATTTTATTTCTAATGAACTATTAACTATTATTAATGTGCCCCTACTGAATTTATTTTCTAAATCCACCGCTCTGAGAAAACATTGTTTTTCATCATTTAAAAGTACTATTTGGATGCATATACACGTTGCACCACCACATTTTGAGGCATGCCATGCATCATCGCGTCTCCAAGAACAAAAGCAAAAAGCATATAAACAAAATAATAATAATAATAATAATAATAATAATTTTGTGTTCACATATTTATAGAATCTGGATTGGTGGTTATCTTGATGAAGATGTTATTGAATTGCAGCCTCAATTTTCATGAATTGTGATCGCTAGAGGGGCCTTCAAAAATTCGATCGACATTGTATCATTTATTGTGCATTGTTTGCATTCAATCGATTGTACAATTATTTGTTTGATTTTGATTTCAATCAAATTATTTTGCCCATGGAATGTCCTGAATTATTCGAAACTTGGCAGACAGTATTAAGGTTTTCACACGAAGCTTCATAGTACAAGAACAAAAGAACTTGTCCCACTGGAAAAAAAGAAGAAGATTTGTGCATTTATTATTGTAGGTTATTATTTTTAATTCATATTATATTAGAATATTGGCATGTAATTATATTTTGGCTTGTGAGGTACTAATAAAATAATGGCATGTTTATATTAGTTGTATTTAGCTGAATCGTTTATAGATTATGGGATAAACACATCATGAATTTTGAATCTTGCTAAAAGTAAAAGTTACTTAAACCCTTGGTTGGTATACACAAGTTCCACATGAACCCTAAAGCCTTGATTCTTAAGTGAAATTCTAAATTCGATCAGTGAGCTGACCTAAATGTTTATGTTAATCTTAAATTTGACTAAAATTAATTAAACTAGAGTGACTGTTAATGTATCATCATTTCTACCAAAAAAAAGTATTTGCCCCAGTATCCTTACCACTTATTAAGGTCATTAAGGCCATGTTTCACGGAGTTGATCTGATTTTAACTGAACTGAAATAATATAAATATACTGAAATGAACTGAAATAAGTTTAAAAACTAAAATTTAATTCTAAAAAATATTTGTAAACCAAAATAAAATTTATTTACCATATTTTTAATTTTTAATCTCTTGCTATAAATAAATAAAATACCAAAATTCTAAATCATTTCAAAATAGTGTAAAAAGACAAACATTTATGAGAAGAACTAATATAAATTGAACTGCATTGAGCTCAACTGATTTGAACTGAAAATAGTAATAATATGACTAAATTAAGCAAGATTTCATTATAAATATTCACGTTGAACTAAACTGAATGAAACTGAGCTCCAATGAATTGAAGTGCAGATTAACTCTTGATAACATAAACTTTCATATCAAAAATGAAAATGCTCATGTCAAACATTTTTTTAGTTTTGTTCTTATTTTGAATATGGACTCCTAATATTTTGTTTTTTTAATTTTAATAATTATCTTAATATTTTAGTTTTATTTATTGATTGTAGTTATTGAACTGAAATAAGTATGAATATTCTGAACTGAAATAAATATAAATATACTGAATTGAAATAATATAAATATACTCATCTGAATTGAAACAATATAAATATACTGATATGATTTGAATTGAATTGAAATCCAAATAAGCTCTAGAAAACAAGGCCTAAATTAGACCCTGTTATCCGGTGCTTATCCGCATTTCAATTAAGTTCAGTTTAAATCAGTTCAGTTCAAATTTAATTTGGTGAAATTTAGCTTTGTTTAATTATTATTATTTTATTAATGTTTTTCAACACGCTTATTTTTAGTTCAGTTCAAATTATATCAGATAACCTCTTGAGAATAGAAGCTAAGTCATTTAATCAATTAATGAGGTTGATTATCATCTTCGCAAGTTAAGAATTTAACTGACACCTTTAAAACACTCATGTATATATTTTCATTCAAATCGAGATTAAATATTTAACTCAATTAAATAATCAAACACTAGCATTATGGATACACATGCACAGCATCGTTCAATCATAATGTAATTAGTGATGATGTAACAATGTTTTGATGGATGCATGATAGGTTTCTCCATTAACATTAAGCATTGATGAGTCATGAGCGTAGTACATGATAAACACAGTAATAATAATCAAAGATCATCTGAACTTCTTTAATTGTTGTCATTGAATTCTTTTAAAACTATTCCGGCAACAACTAACAATTGGACACGACAAGTATGCTTTTCAAATAAAAACTAATAATAATTGGATGTATACTGAAAATTTACTACTAACAAAAAAATTTGTACCCCTGTTCAGATAATATCAGCATACTTTTTCACTCAACTTTCTCAAATCACGTGTGACCATATATTATATAAATAATAATATTACCATGCGAGCTATTGTTTGATTCTTTGTAAAATGTACTTTATAAATATCAAAATTTTACATGTTGTTAGAATATGTATCAAAACTTATTAATGGTCAAATATACTTTCAAAAAAAATTAGATGAACAATGTGTCATAATTAGTTGAACGGAGGGATAACTATGATGTACATACTCCATCTATTTATTAGATGAGCGGGTGTTCTGATAGGCGACCGGTCCATAAGATTATAGACAACCTACTTATTTTTTTTACCTTATACACAACATATCTTAAATTGCATACTAATTTTAGAATTTTAAAAATAATTTTTTTTACAATATTTATATTTTTTATTTTCAATTTCAAATACACCTTATTACTTGTTTTAACTTTTAAAATACAATATTTAAATTTTATTAAACACTACAATATTTAAGGTAAAAAGTGCCGTGGACTGTCCATAATTTTAAGAAAAGACCACCTCAGTTTATTATGGCACTCAGTGGCGGAACTAAGGGGATCGAGTCGGTGCAACCGTCCTGCTCAGTTTCGCTAGTGAAGGGAGTTTCGCTTCCCCATAAAGTTTCGTCCCTTGAAAGTTTTTGCCCCACCCTTTATCTTCTCAGAATTTTGGGAACGATTACGCCTTAATTTTCTCAGTATAATTCACCCCCTTTAAATATGGTTCTGGTTCCGCCACTGATGACACTTCACTTTTTGAAACAAAGTTTTAGAACATGCTAAATGTGTGAAGCAAAATGAATTAAAAGTTGAAAACGTCAAAAGAATAGTAAAAATACTTTTAAAGTGTGCCATATTTAAAAGGGTGACAATATATATATATATATATATATATATATATATATTTAAAATAGTTGAACGGAATGATTAAGTATGTTTGTTTAATGAGGGTAAGTTTCTAGAATGTACGAGGAGGGCAATCATGGATGGATGAAGGGTAAGAACGGAAGGCGATCCCTTTCCGCCAGGTTAACCTGTCGTTATTAAATTTAGCGGCTCTCTATTAATTATTGCTCAATGATTACAAGGGAAGGGCAAGTCGGTCAAACGTTTCATCCTGGGTTAAGAAACTTATTTACCAATGACAAATATATAAAATTACTCATTGATGTCTATCAACAATCTTTTTCTTTCCCCATCTTTCTCTAATCTATTATTGGACATGGGAGTAACTACTATTATTAAGTATTTTCAAATTTAATTTTGTTTCTGCATATGTGTAGTTCTTGGTGGTATGATACTATTTTACTAACATTAATTTTTTTATTTTAAAATATTATGCGTAGTTAGAGATATCGATGACTAAACATGATAATTGAAAACCGTGAAAAAATAAATAAGTAAGTTTTACTGGGGTGGGAGAATAGTTCATTTACTTGTCATATTTGTGATGCAGTTTATATCTAAATTTGATCATGTGTTTACTTAAATCTAAATCAGATAATGTCTGCATGCTTTGAATTAAGTAATGTTACTTCTTCTATCCCAATTATTTCTACATACTTTTCTTTTTAGTTTGTCCCAACCAAATCTGCACACTTTCCATATTAATAAAAATTTCATATATTATAAGACCTAAATGCCCTTAAAATTAATTCAAAATTGCTCACCCAACCCGACTTCCCCTAACCTACTCTCATTTGTAAGCCTCCCTCTATCTCTTTCTCAAATCCCTCACCCGCCTCTCTCTCTCTCTCTCTCTCTCTCTCAAATCCCTCATCCACCAACACATTCCCTCCGCCTCTCTCTCAATCCGCCGCTCAACTTCTCTCTCAAATCCCACTGTTTCTCAAATTTGTCGCGCCGTTGCTCAAATTCGATCGAATCCGTCGCGCCGCTGCTGGATTCGCGCATGAGAGGGTGAGGGTGGCTAGTGAGAGGTTGAATAAGGTGGGTGGTGGTGAGAGGTTGAAGAAGGTGTGTGGTGGTTGGGTGGTGGGGGTGGTGTTGGAATTGGTGGCGGAAGAAAGTGGGTGTGGTGGTTGGGTAGTGGAGGTAGTGGTGGAATTAGTGGCGGAAGGAAGTGGGGGGGGGGGGGGGGCGTTGGGTGGGGGTGGGGGGTTGA
>JAULKM010097627.1:0-11035 GCA_032355605.1 Rubia tinctorum
AAAAGAGTATAGTGTTAACTCCTAAAAATACTAAATGAATAAAAATATAATAAATGACATTTTCTAATTCATATCAGGTGGCTAAGTAGGGTGTTGCCGAAACGTAGTTACCATGACACCGATAAACAAAACAGGTGCCAGTAACGTAGATTTAGCACACGTATAATGAACTGGTGCGCTACATAATATTTCAGCACCGGTATTTTAGGTGTCGGTGTTGTTTTCTAAATCGTTGTTCAGGCACATTGATAATAATCACCGGTTCTTTTCTGTGGTGCCTAAAATTGGGCAAATTATATATACCAGCACCGGTATGTTAATGATTTTTTGGTTCTCTGGCTTTGGAGAATGTATGTTTATAGCACCGGTGCTTTCATTTGTAAAATTGGTGCTTGAATTTTTTTTCAATTTGCAATTTCCTCTTTTAATTTATCCAGGCCCACCCCGAATTGAAAACCGGGGAAAATCATAGAAGGAACTTCATAGAGGCAAGAACACCGAATGTAAAAATTAAATTGATGCTAAGAAAGGAAATTTGAAAAGGTACAAATCTAAACAAGTGGGAAAAAAAAGGAATCCATCCATATGATAATTTAAGAAAAAATAAATATGTCCAAAATTAAATACACGTTGAAACACACAAGATCCACATAAGTTTTGAATCGTTTGGAAGACACGTTCACTTATACTTCACACCACGTGTCCGTTGTAACACCCCAATCAAAAGTAAGGGTGCTTTTATTACAATTCTAAAACTTATCATTAACTATCATAAAGGAGTTCTAAATTCTTAACTTAAACCTAATTCATAACCAAATGAATGTCTTAAAATTAGCCACAAAGTGACCCATAGTCAGTAGCAGTAACAACCTATAAGTCACTAGGTGACTCATAGTCAGTATCAGTTCAGTCACATGGGTCACATTGTGATCCCACGGTATCAATATCAAGAATAATTTTATGCAATGCGAAAATGGATATTTAATAATTGAAAAGTTAACCTAAGTAAATACTTCAGTAATAAATATAAATAAATCTATGGAATATGAAATAAATTAAATAATAAACGAATAAGATATATTTCTTTACAAAGTTTTCTTAAAAATCTTTTAAAAAGGTGATGTTAAAATTTTAAAAACCTTCAAAAGATTTACATATTCAGTAAAACATATTAAAGGTAAACAGTGCAATGAAACTCTTTTATAAAAATTATTAAGTAACAGTACAAAAATGGATATGAAATACAGATAAGTGGCTTTTGTAAAAAGGGAAAATCATCTTTTAAAATATTTACATATTCATATAACAGTTTAGTAAAACACATTAACGGTAAACAGTGCAGTGAAATGCTTTTATAAAAATTATTAAGTATCATTAGAATGAAATTTGGTAATGGATATGCAATGCAGTGAATTGACTTTTATAAATAGGGAAAATTTATATTTTAACTTAGTTTATAAATTTGATAGTTTCATTTAATAACTTCAATTGTAAAATTCCTTTCAAAATGTTTAGTTTGAAAAAGGTAGGAACCCTCCTTTTGTTGTGACTCAAAGTTGGTAATTTTCTTCAGTAAACCTGCAAATACATTTCCGTAATCTAACATTGTTAATCGATCTATTTATTTATTAATTTAAATTAACTTTAGTCATTAAGGGTCTATTTTGAATTTCACAATTATATACATATACTGGGGGTAGCATAATAGACTCGTAACCCACGGGTTAAACGGGTTGTCTATTGTTAAACCCGGGTGGGTATGAGTAAAATGGGTAATGGGTCAAATGGTTAGTTAAAAAATATGGGTTGAGCAGGTTAGGCTTATGGGTTGACTGCGGGTTTACCCATATGGGTTGAAACCCGCGGGTTTATCCATATGGATTAGTATATAAACCCATATGGGTCAATATATGTGTTGAAACCCGCGAAGTTTACCAATATGGGTTGGTACATAAATTCATATGGGTTCATGTATAGGTTGAAACCCACGAGTTTACCCATTTTTTACCTGTGGGTTCATGTATAGGTTTCAACCCGACCCATTTTGACCTGACCCATTTTGGACTCATTATAAAATGGGTTGAAATTGGTCCTACCCTTATTTTTATATACCCATTTTACCCAACACATATTTGACCCGTCCGCCCGTTTGCCACCTCGTCATATACTACTACTCGTACATAAATATTATTAATCTAGTGCTTGACTTACAGCTTTGTATAATGATTATAACCAAATTAACAACTGAACATGTTCATTTTAATACACCATCTGTTTAATCTTATTAAATTTGCAGTCACTCAATCAATTCCATGCCCCTCATCTCACACTTACAGCACTCCATACATTCATAATTACTCCTAATTTATTAACTGCCCAATTAACAACTCTAATTCATGAACTCATTTTGCGATACACACTGAATAACTACACTATTCTCGTAATCTCATTTACGTATTCACATAAAGCACATTCGAATTGCCATGGAAAATATTACTGATTAACGAAAATGTTTATTTCAAAATAACGTAGATGCATGCAATTATTACAAGGGTATATACCCTTCTTAAAATACGTGAATACAATTTTTAGTGGTTTACATCATTCTATATACGTACATATACAGGAATACAATTTTAAGTGGTATATATCATTCTATATATGTACATCTCCTTAAACATTAATTAATGAAATAAATTAGAGCACACATCGAATTTGAGTATTATTATCACATAATTTGCTTATCATGATTGGTAACATATTGCCTAATACCTCAAAAGTCGGTACTGTATAATACCTAGTCCAACTCCACTAAAAAAAATATTACTGCATAATACATTAAACACTATATTATAACTCGTATGTCTAACTAACAGTGTCATATTAATTACTACTATATTTTAACTCACAAATATGCTAGTAATCGAACTAAATTCGTAATAATAAACTACTAGTAGGAAAGATTATAAAATTTTATGTATATATTGTTTAAATGTCAAAACTAGAATCCCATTATATATATAATCTATATGATAGGTCACACTTATTAAGATTATATTTGCACTATTCAAGAGAATTTGATCATGTAATACTTCTTGGTTTCTTCCTCCATAACCTGACCTGAGCGCGGAGAATAGATATGTGGGTCCTATAAAAAAATGTGGTTAGAAATCCATAATAGAGTCCAACCACAACCAAATTGATTATCTTCATGTACAAGCATACTAAATTACCTAGTAGAAAAAGATTGAAAAATCATCACAAACCTCCATTATTTCTTTTCTATTGCAATTTCTTGATTATTATATGATGATATTTTCACTTTCCATACACATATATAGAATATAGAAAAGAAATATAGACTATAACCGACATCTCTTATGTCAATGACACCAAAGGCATATTAAATGTATCGAATTTATAATTTAGTATCGCCACACAGTACAACATTATGCCAGTATACCCAAGAAAGCACACTAACTCAACCATAAGATCCATAACTCTCGTATAACAACACAACTCTTCGATCATACTGCAGTCGTCAATATCAATTAAAATCTAATCCCCATTCACTCAGTAACAATAATTATTACTCCTATTTTTTAAATCGATTTCTTTGTATTTCGAAACAAAAGAAGATAAAAATATAGTAACTTACAATATGGTTATCAATTAGATGATCAATAGACAATGCTCAACCATCACCATTATATTCTATTTGTATGAACATTTAACTTGTTTACTCTCGTACTCCATCTCGTATTATCCAGTCAAAACCACACCGATTAGATGATCAATAGGCACTGCTCGACCATCACCTTTATATTCTATTTGTATGAACAGTTTACGCTCCTTGTTTACCTATATCTCTTACTCCATTTCGTATTATCCAGTAAAACACACAGCAAGCCAACCCAAAATCCACCTCAATTTTGGTGTCTTGGGAGAAAGGGAAAACAATATAATGAAGTGGTGTCTGGAGTTACGTATAGAGAGTAGATGAAAGGTTTAACAAAATTGGACGGCCGAAATGACCATCCACTTGATTTGCGTGATACAGAGAGGATATCTATTCATATTCGGTATTGTAGGGATACCATATTTATTTTATTTGAGTAATTAAATAGTTGAATATTTTTTTAATGGTAAAACCTAATTATCCACTCTATTATTTAGGCATGCTAAAAGCAACTTACGCATACACATTCCAAGAAGGTACAACAAAAAAAAGAGTACACCTCTCAACTAAAAGGCTCTAACTTGTTCTGCAATGAAATCCACTAAACCATCCCAATGATAGAATTGAACATTTGTGTATGGAATGTCAGGGAGGTATGCAATAAGAGATGGTTTCCTTCGAGACAGATTAAACTTTATGCAGAGATTTTTATTCAATTATAGTTATATTCTAGTTCCAGAGATTTATCTCTAATAAATTTTCAATGACCTATCTCTAATAAATTTTCAATGACCTATTTCTAATAATTTTACAATGACCGATCACTAAAATTTTCCAAGAGTTTTTTGTCCAATTTTTCCCCATCATTTTCCCACCATCTGCAATCTGCAAAAAAAATATAAAAAAATCGAAACAATATTTTAAAATGTAAAAAATTAATATAATTATCGAACTAAAAATTATAAGCATCAATAAAAAATTAGCAGAACATCAACGAAAATTATATTTAAAAAATATCAACTAAAAATTTGGAGCAAAAAATATATAAAAACAAATAAAACAGTAAAAATATATTAAAAATCAAATAAAAATCAACAAATTTTTTTTAAAAACGTTGACTACAACTAACAAAACATCAGCTAAAAATCATAAAATATCAGCAAAGCTTCAATTATCAATTTTAATACAAAATACATATATCAACTAATATCAACCAACAAATAAAAACATCAATTCCTATCACCTAAATTTCACCGAGAAAATGAAAAACGTCAACATAAAAAAACTACAAAAAATCAACCCATGTTACTCAAAACTACAAACATCAACTCGTATCACTTAAAACTCAATGAGAAAATTAAAAAAAAATCAAAATGAGAGGAAATGAAAATTAAAAAATATCAACCCGTATAACAAAAACAACTACAAAAAATCAACTCAAATCAACTAAAACTCATCCAGAAAATGAAAAAAATAAAATGAGAAAAAAATAAAAACATCAACAAGAAAACTACGGTACCTCAAAAGTATAAACTATTCACTCAAAAAATATAAAACGGCAACAATTATTTTTTTAAAAAATTACAAATATTAACCCATATCACCAAAAAATTACAAACATCAACTCCGGATATTTGAACCTCATTCAAAAAATAGAAAACATCAGCATCAGAAAAATAAACCTATAAACATCAACTCCTATTGCCAAAAACTCAGCAGGAAAATGAAAAACATCAATATGAGAAAATTTAAAAAACTTCAAATATCAATCCATATCAACCAAATAAGGACAAAACATCAATTCATATCAATTAAACTTCACACAATTATTGAAAAACATCAACATAAGAGGAAAAAAACTACAAGCATTAGCAAAAAGTTACAGTACCTCAATCATCCAGAAAATGAAAATCATCAGCCTAAGAAAAAAGACACTACAAACATCAACTTCTATTGTCAGAACCTCGGTCGGAAAATGAAAAAAACATAAGAAAAAATACACTACATACATCAACTCCTATTGCCAAAATCTCAACCAGAAAGTGAAAAACATGAACATGAGAAAATAAAAAATAAAACTACAAATATGAATCCATATCATCCAAAATAATTACAAAACATCGAATCATGTCAACTAAAACTCATTTGAAAAATGGAAAACATCATCATGAGAGGGGGGAAAAGCTAGAAAGATCAACAAAAAAGCTATAGTACCTCAACAACATTAATTCTTCAAAAAAAACTGACCAAGTGGGTTTTGAACTCAGGTCTATAACCTCAGAGGATAGAGTACTAACCACTGCACCAAAGAACCTTTCCTTATCCTGTACTCAGTCACATAAATTTTAAATCTCAGTAATTATTTGTGTAAAACCTCAAGTATATAAATTCTTCAAAAAACAAGGCCTGCCAACGAGATTCGAACTTAGACCTGTAACATCAGAAGATAGAGTCCTAACTACTTCACCATAGATCATTTACTGATTATGAACTCGGTCACAAATTATTAAATCTCAGTAAATCCTAGGAACAAAATACACAATTAAAAACATCACATTTATGCTTCAGCAATTATGCATATTTATGCACATTATATTTATGCATATCAACATCATGTCCGAAATTATCACATTTATGGTTCAACAAGTATGCACATTATATTTATTCATATCAACATCATGTCCAAAATCATCACATTTATGCTTCAGGAATTATGCACATTTATGCACATTATTTATGCATATCAACAACACGTCTAAAATGAAAACTTACATAGTCGAAGTTACAGAGTTGAAATGAAACTGCTGGTCAACATCATACCCACAGAGTCAAAATTTCAATGTCTCCAAAGTCTTCTTCACCTTCGCCTCAAAGAATCGCCTACTCCGACTCCATTAATCCATCTGTCAAGGTCGTCTTCCCCGCGCTTTGCAACCTCAATAGAGTCCTGGCTGTCGCCAGGAAGGAAACGGTCTCCAAGCTCCACCGCGATGCCAAACCCTAGCTTTACCGCCGGAAATTACATCACCCTTCGTCGTGACACTAAAAACCTAGCTCCGACAATGGAAACGTCGATCGCAATGACTTTGCCGAAGGCTTCACGGTGTAGATTCACTAGAGATTTCGACCTTCTAGATTCGCAGTTGTCTTCAGGATTCTCTGGAAGCATCGATCGGAACCTGGATTCGCCGGCGGAAGAGCAATGGCGTTAAGCGGTGGAACGGTGGCGTTAGGCGGATTTTGATCGTGAAAAGAAAAATGGAAATCCAAATATATTTTTTGGTATTTATAACATTTTGATAATTGCACTGTAGGTCCCTAAATATATCAGCATATTTAAAAAAAATCCCATCCCAAATTAAAATTCTTATAATTGCACAATAATCCATGGGCTAAAGTTTAGACTGATTAAAATAAGACTTTATGATACAGTAAAGCCACACAGATAAAAACTAGAGATATTAAGAAAAGAAACAATATACTCTTTTTTTTTGCTTTAATTGAACCAATAATCAATGCTGATTCAATTCAGACTATAACCAAAGAAATTGGTTTTAAAAACTTTTTTCGGATCCAAATTGTAAATTTTAGTTATTTTGGGATGAATCATTACAAACTGATATCGTATCAGTTAGTGGAGTTCTTTCTTTTTGGGGGTTGAAAATCGTTACCCCGATGCAAAAGGGTGACATTTAAATTCGAAAAAAATAAGGCTAAATGCATCCTCTAATTTTTTTAAATGTTGCAGGTAATGGTAGAAAAGGAAATGGGGAAAAGGAATAAAGAAGATGCATTCAGAGAATGAGTCATCTATTTATTTATTTATATTTTTCCGTTGAATGTGTAGCCTCAAATTTCCTTTTCCTTTTTGCTGAATGTGCGCCGTCTTATTTATTTTATTTTAAATTTTGGACTTCCTATTTACTATTTTCTGAATGCGTCCTATGTTTTTTTATTTCCTTTTTGAAGAATGCACGTCCTCTAATTTATTTTATTTTAAATTTTATACTTCCAATTTACTATATTAAAATAAAACCAAAATAAAATATTGAAAAGAAAGTGTTCTCATTGTTTTAGTACTTCTAAAAATATTCTCAAATTTCTGGAAAAAGTTTGGTTTATTTATTTTTTTACTTACCTAGAATTATTTAATTCTGGAAAATAGTGGAGAGAAAGAAATATCAGAATGCGTCCCTATTTTATATTTTTTGGAATAATTCTAACATTTCCAGTAATAAATTTGTGAACTAATATTATTAACGATGTATTGAATTTTTAAAAAAATATATATATTAATAAAATAGAGTTGTAAGCAAATTTTTAAAATTTTCTACTTTGCTCGATAATAATTAATTTAATCCAATTAAAATAAAATAGTAGATGCATTCTTTGTTTATTTAATTAGAGAACGATAATAATAACAAAATAAATATAAAATGGAGTAACAAAAATATGAATTGATTCATACATAGATAGGTAGAAATACATATATATATATGTGTGTGTGTGTGTGTGTGTGTGTATATCAGTGATATGGTATTTGATGAACACGTGTCAAATATATCAATGAAAGGTACTAATGACGTCCTCTGCAAAGTTTTCCTCTCGTTTCACATTGGGGCGGGCGTATGGTGTGGGATGTGCATTGAGTAACAGCCACATGAGTTGAAACTTGTATGTTGTCATCCTAAAATCCCTTTGTTAAATCCTCCTCCACGTTGTCTCTTACTTCATCATTAAAATGATATTGCACGTGAGGAATGCTACCTGTATGAAATGGAGCAGTGGAGATACATGCGCATGACTACTAGCAGGAGTACGATATGCAGTAGAATCATCAGAAGAAGTGGTGGAGTGTGAGGGTTTACCATCTGATGGTACTCCGCGGGCTAGACTAACATGTGAAGGTCTATCTTGAGAAGAACTAATGTATGGAGTGGGTCTAGAAGGACGAGGTCGGCGGCCACCCTGACGGCCAGGAGGAGTTGTACGTCGACTTCTGATTTCATTGTATCTGATACCAGGGTGAGGTCCCTCGGTATGCACATGTGGCTGATAATACTGTAGTCTGCAGGGATTATGCACATATTCTAAAGTACTTGTGGAAATATTATGTAACTTCCTGATAACGTCTGCGAAAGATGGGAGACATACATTCAAATTAATTTTGGTCTTGAGATGCACCTGGGACTTAACCTGCAACTATGTAAATGAGATATACATGTTAGATATACTGAAATGAAGGAATTTTATCTATTTTTTTTAATGTAATATGATAAAACTAATGAACACCATAAACTCCAAAGTCGCTACATCTCCATGAAACTCATCTGAACTGTTGGATGCCTTCCTAGACGATCAATCAGGGTCACGGTCCCGCAAAAATCCCACTCCATGTATTCTCAATCAGGTGTGTATGGATCTGCTAACCCAAGGATTGGGGCTCGGCGTTGTGCTTGATGTTCCCATGCCTAAACAAGGGTGCTCAGTACAGTACGCCAATCCACATTTGACCCCCCCCCCCCCGACGGTCTCTAGAATGAAGAGTTTTGTGTTCATCCTTAGTTACAACTTGCATTGGTAGATGAAGCTAAATTTCCTGAGTACACGATGAACATGATGACCCTTCACGATGTGCCAGCAAATAATATTGACAGACAATAGCCCGTTGTTGCTACCATTTGTACAATATGGCGAGAGATGTTGCATGACACCTTCAGTGTATGGCTGCCAAATAAACTGACATAAAAAGATAAGTTTATGGTCATGAAAGAAACACCTAATTTTTTTTAGTTCCAAAAAAGGAAAATCAAAGTATCATATACCTGATTGTCGTGGATAGATGTCAGCTGATCACAGTACACTTTCAGTACATGCATGGGTGATCATGATGAATCATACCAGGCTATCCACTTATGAAGAACAGAGTAAAAAATATTGGTTATTCTCAGTAATGAAAATGGTTTAATGTTTTCATTCTTACTAAATGAATACAGACCGGAATCCAAGAGCATTCATGTTGTTGGTCACTGGAAGTTGTTTGGTGGGATGGATGGTCGGTATTCATTCCCAGGCTCACAACTGACAATGAATATAAAAGAATAAAATATAATGTCAGGGGTCAATATGAACATGTGTCCAACTAACAAGTTTGAGCAGCAATGTTACCTGTAGTAGGGTAAGTGCCCTTGAAATGGATTTCACATGCAGAATTGCAGCGTCACATAAACTCCTATACAAAAGTACCAAAAATTCTCCCCCCAACTATACTATTGTGCTTCATCTAAGTACATGAGTATATAAAAATATAGGAGAGGGATCTGGGACCCCGATGTTTCAGACGTCAACAATCCTCCAACCAACTGCAGAATGAATACCCTTGCTTGCTGATAACAATCTACCTTTGTAGTATTGATAGGAAATGGAATGTGCAACACACTTCCCAACCAGGAGGCTATTATACGACCCCCACCGATGGCATCCAAGGGTGGTATAGCCCCCAAGAAGTCATTGTATATTTTTTGCTACTCATCTATACACCTGCTTCCGTCAACACCTGTGACTGGCATACCACTGATTGGTAGACCCCAAGGAACAGCCACATCCTGCAATGTGATAGTAGTCTCCCCCATCAAAAAATGAAATGTGTGCGCCTCTGGTCTCCAGCACTTGACTGACACTTTGATAAGCGGATGGTCAATGTGGATTGGTGCAGACTTAAGGATCCATGGAAGCCAACCACACAGACATAATGCATCACTCGATTAGGGATCTCAACATCCCAACAAACCCCATCACACCGTCCAACCTGCAATGCCAAATCTTGAAAATCACCATTATATATTGCACATGCACAATGCTCCAGGAAAGATAAAGCAAATCGTCATCAATCATTTATGACAATTTCTTTATCCTTGGATAAAATGAAGGATTGAATCATGAATTAGTACAATTACACATCAGAAATATTCAAATCAAATCATCCCTGGACATTCAATTTAAATAAAACAAGTAGTATAACACAGTAAGACAATCAAATAAATAAAAATTTAATTTAATATAACATACATGACCGCAAAAGAATTAGTGGCATCAAAAGATAAGTAGTGTTAACAACAATATCATATAATACAAAGTGGTCTTGAGAAAGCCTAAGCATTTCTAGAAACTACCAAACCTAAGCATTTCTAGAAACTACATACTACAAACAAGACCTTAAGCATGACCTCGCCCACAGACACCTGCGATCACCCACCAGTCTCTCATCCATTTGATTCCTTATCATTCTCTCCGTAAATTGTCCACACCTCTGGTTACAAAACCTTTTCATATCTGGAATCAACCTCCAATTGGCGG
>JAULKM010097638.1:0-11034 GCA_032355605.1 Rubia tinctorum
TCAAATCTCACAAATTCATACTAGAAATGCTTACCAATTGCTCCCAAGAGTATATTTAGCATAGATTAGCTAAACCCATAACAAATCTACAAGAATACATGGTAAACATAAGAGAAAAGATAAAGAAAAGATAGTGTTTGTAGGGTTTTGGAAGAGGAATTTCGGCCAAGAGAAAGTATGAGAATAAAGATAGGATAAGGGATATTTATAGTACAAGTTGTGGTAAAAAAAGAGTCAAAAGGGGAGCCCTGTGCACAGTTGAGCTCATGGGCCGTGCGCTTTTGATTCTGAGGTCATTTCCCTTCCACGGTTTGGTGCGACCGGCCGGTCGGTTGAGTGCCCGGCAGTGCTCCCGGTCTTCTTCACCCGGCCGGTCGGCCGGTCGGTTTTTGCGTCAGTCGGCCGACCTTTCTTCTTCAAATCCGGACTTTTCTTCTACCAAATTGTATTGGCATTCACTTCTAAACCCTTATTCTCCTTGCGAATCTTCATTCTTGAATATTACATCATGAACATGATCATAAAAGATCTTCCAAAAACACCTTCAACTAAAGACTTAGGATATAACTCTTAAATCATCATCCTAACTTTCTTACCAACCAAGCATCCATTATTCTTACATAAAAGCTTAGTCTATTACAAATATGAATTTCAAATGTGCTAAAAAGATGATCACATCACTCATAAAGATACAATTCCATTCGATTCAAAGTAGGTTATGAAAAGAAGGATTTAGATATGAAAAATCGAAAATGGTCATCCAACCCCAAACCTACATAAATCTAGCAATCTTCCAACAAAATGATGACAAAAGAGATGCTAAATGCTTCGGAAAGTACTTGCATTTGGTGTTTCATCAAATCTCCCACACTTAAACTTTTACTCGTCCTCAAGTAAACAAGAACAAGTAAAGACCTAAGCATAAACTATCATGAAAACATTTTCCCAAAACACCCAACATCTTATTCCTAGACTGCCCAAACCGCCAAGATATAAGAATCTCTCACACTCACATCCTGAAGCCTAAGATAATCTAAACACCCAACAAACCCTAAAAAGAGTGAGGTATACATAAAATGTCAAGCTAACTTACTATACCCAAAAATCTACCCAATGGACAAATCAAGAGAAGCATAAAAATTTTAATTTCTCTCATTTTCTCTCATTTTACCTAGGAGCCCTCTTGGGGTTTCATCCTAGCTTCACACTTTTTTTCCTTTCAATGCTCACCCTCACCTCTTTCCACACCATTTGGCCTCTCATTTTTGCATAGGTCACCCTTTGTGGTTTTCCACATATCCGCCACCCCCCCCAATTTTGCCTAAGTTGCCCTCTCGGGTTTTCAACTTAGCGGAAATATTTTTTTTCCAAACAAAAGAAATCAAAGTAGAACATATGCACACTACAATACAATACAATGAGACATGTTTCTCTCCCCCACACATGAAACATACACTGTCCTCAATATGACAAAAGGACAAGATAAAAGAAATAAGGGAGAAAGAAAAGAAAAGAAAAACTCACAATTAGGACATTAAAGGTCCTTCCCGGACGTAGCAATGCTCACTTCTCAATGAATTTATCTCCTCCATGTTCTTTAACTCCATCCGATATGCAACCTCGACCCATCCACTACAAATCCACAAGTATGCAAGTCTCAATCAACAACTTGCAGTACTTCTAGATGGTGATTTTGGTGGTGGTTTTTGGTGGTAGATTATGGTGGTATTTTGTGGTCTTGGGTAAGAGTTTTAGGACAAGGGTGAGGGATTTTTTTCAATTTTTTTTCAAAATAATAATAAAAAATCTACTAAAACAATTTAAAACTCGATTTGCCTCCCGAGAAGCTTCTTATATTTAAGGTCGTCAGCATAATCCTAATGTTATCCATATGGTGAAGGTTTCAATCCCTTCACCATGAGTATCCAAAAGTAGAGAGGTGGTGGTAGAAATCTTCCAAGAGGAATATTTTGTGGAGGTGGAGTTGGTCTTAAAGGAGATGGGTGGTTTGGAAGCTTGGCATAATCATTTGTCTTCCCTATTGGCTCCTCCAAAAATTCAAAAAATGGTGGAGTTGTTTTAATTGGTGGAGATGGGGTGATGATAGAAAGAACAATGAATATAGGACAACCACCCCTTGCTTAACTTTTTGTCATCAACAACCAATTCCTCATCCCCTTGGACCCCATCTTCAACTTCATTCACCACCTCACCCATCAAGGTCAAAGGATTTGCCCTTGGCTCCGGGCTCACCTCCGATTGTGATGGAAGCTTGCTTCAATCTCTAGCCTCCAACCGGGCCACTTAAGATGCTATTTGACTAACTTGGATTTCCAAATTTTTGAATCTCGTGGAAGAGCGGTCCTCTACGTTTATTATTCTAGATATGGTTCGATATTCCAAATTAGTGATCATATTTTTTATACCATGCAAGGGCTCCTCATACTCTGACCTTGGATTTCCTTCTAGAGGGTTAGATGACCCCTCATGATCCCTTGGGTAGGGTTGTTGTGGTGTGGCATAAGGTGATGAATGCCAATCATATTGCTCATAGTTTTGGTTTTCCGGTGCAGTCCCATACCAAGAATCCGGATTACCACTCCACTCCGGATTGTAATAATCATAGTAGGGATACCATTCTCGAGATCCATGACCTTGGAAACCAACAACTCCAACCTCTTCATAGCACTCCACATGATACCCTTGGTTTCGAAAACATAGGGTTCTATTCTCCTCGTAGTGCTCCTCTCTCAACCAATAGCAAGACTCGGTAGGATGGTCGGAATGACAAATCCAACAAAAACTTTCCTGTTGAGCCTCTCTTCTCATCATGAGTTCCATCAAGGTGAGCTATTCCATTTTTTTAATTTAATTTTTTTTAAAATTCAGAATAGTAGTGCAGGAATTCTCGGTAGAAGTACACCAAGAACTCAAGAAATACATACTTCGAACAAAAGAAAATAAAAACAAAGAAGCACAAAGAAGTCGGGGTCGTTGTGTAAAGGTTCTCGTTTCTTAGACTAAGCATGTAACATAAACCAAGAACAAAGGCAATATGTCCTTCCAAAAAAACAAAAAACACAAAATACAAAACAAACAAGAGAACTACACTAACACTCAACAAAATACTCTTTTTCCCCGGCAGCAGCGTCAAAATTTGGGAGGTCATCGTCGTACCTCTCAAACATAGTATTTATATGCCCTAATTGCGTTTAACTACTAGAAAGTATATAGTAACAAGTTGGGGTCGTCCACGAGGAAAAAGGGGTTTTATCGAGTGTTAAACGTAGTTAAAAAGCACACGAAGAAGTCACTCTACATGTGTGGTAACAAAGTAGGGGTTTTTGTTCTGGAAAACACTAAACTTAATTTAAACTACTAAATTAACAAACAATTATAGAGAACGATGCAAATACGATCACACTAGCACAAAAGATGTAATTAAGATGATAACGAGTATTGGGCGTAGTTGGTTTACATTTCTAGTTATCCTTTGTTCATCGACTAATCATCTTATTTTATGAATTAAGCACATATTGGGGGAGAGCTTATCAACACCTTTAGGGTGATACATTTCTCGCCTCTCCTCGGTTATAGTTAGAGTGGGCGATCAGCGCCACACAATAACCCTTACTCTCGGGTCACCCTAGACTATCAGCGCCATAGACTTTCCTGAGAATAGCAATACACATGGAGAACCAATACAACTAACACAATATCCTACAAGCGAGAAATATTGGGATAGCACAAATATATATACTAATAACGACTATGAGGATCGACCTTCATACTAATTGTTATTAGTGAGCCACATTGATAATTAGTCAAACTCATTCAAATTCATCTCAAGTCCAAGAAATTTCATCAATCAATAATCATAATTATTTGTCACTCCTAATTATAACCTAACATCAACTAACGATAATCACATCAACAAAAAGTCAAAGTATCCGGGGTTTGACCAAAAACCTAGAAAATAATTAATCCACAACCATCAACTAGTTGATCATCCAAATCTAAATCATGCATTAAATACACAAGAAAACACAAAATATGAGAAATAAAATCTCAAAAATTCATACTAGAAATGCTTACCAATTGCTCCCAAGAGTGTATTTAGTCTAGATTAGCTAAACCCAAAACAAATCTACAAGAATACATGGTAAAATAAGAGAAAAGATGGAGAAAAGATGAAGAAAAGATAGTGTTTTTAGGGTTTTGGAAGAGGAATTTTGGCTAAGGTAAAGTATGAGAATGAGGATAGGACAAGAGATATTTATAGTACAAGTTGTGGTAAAAAAAGAGTCAAAAGGGGAGCCCTGCACACGGGGTACCACGGGCTGAAAAAGGCGTGCATGAGGTCCCGACATCCGGCTGCGCGGTTGAGCACGTGGGCCGTGCATTTTTGGTTCCGAGGTCATTTTCCTTCAGCGGTTTGGTGCGTCCGACCTGGCGGTTGAGCACTCGGTCCATGCGCCCGGTTTTCTTCACCCGGTTGGTCTTCGCGTCAGTCGGCCGGCCTTCCTTCTTCAAATCCAGACTTTTCTTCTACCAAATTGTATTGGACTTCACTTCTAAACCCTTATTCTCCTTGTGAATATTCATTCTTGAATATTACATCATGAACATGATCATAAAAGACCATCCAAAAATACCTTAACTAGAGACTTAGGATATAACTTCTAAATTATCATCCTAACTTTCTTACCAACAAAGCATTCATTATTCTTACATAAAAGTTTAGTCTTTTACAAATATGAATTCCAAATGCGCTAAAAATATATGAGCACATCACTCATAAGGATACAGTTCCATTAGATTCAAAGTAGGTTAAGAAAAGAAGGATTTAGATATGAAAAACCGAAAACGGTCATTCAACCCAAAACCTACCTAAATCTTGCAATCTTCTAACAAAATGATGACAAAAGAGATGCTAAATTTTTGGAAAGTACATGCATTTGGTGTTTCATCCGATTGCACGAGATGCGCCCGATTTGTTCTTACACAAATTTTAAGACAAAATTTTCTTAGAGAGAGAATAGTTTATTCTTTATATTTTATTTCTATATGTAAAAATTAATTACAATAATAATTTGACATTTTTGTTTCATTTTGTTTACAAACAGGGTGGGTATTTTGAACTTAATGACGAAAAAGGGCAAGTTTAGTGCAAAATTTGGGTATAATACATGTTCTTTTTGTGAGGAAGGGTAATAGGGGGTGATGAAAGTTGCATGGATCAATTTGTCATAATCTTGTCTAATGTACTTTGAAATATAAAGTGCTATAGAAACTAATATTATTTATAAAATTGGGACTTGTTAGGTTTCATTGGGTGAGTTTGTGGTGTAAAAAATTTGGATTAGAAAGTGGAGTTCTTCAGAATTTATGGTTATTTTGGGGTTTTAGGACTAACGTGAGGATATAGCTGGACTAGAGATGCTGTTAAAACTAGATGGTTCTGTTATCATCGGGTTTCTATATTTATTTCGAGTATTGAGAGTAATATTTATCCCATTTCCCAATAACCTATTTATTAATCTTGGTTCCCGATCTTATCTACGGAAGCTACCATTTAATTTGGATTTGAGGGATGGAAAAAATCTCAAATATTTCCGGTATATATATCATTGTTGCACTCCTAATTCTCATATATATATATATTTATATATTTGAAAGGGGCATGGAGGTTCTTCTCCTTCTTCTCAGCGCCTTTTTAACGATCTTCCTCCCTCTTTCTATCTAGTTCCTATTAATCATCTCTTTTTAATGAACTTTTCATCCCAATATATTTCTTTTGAGTAATTCATTTATTAAGCATCAGCCTTTTCTTTAGTGGCCATGGCTAGATTGAACTCCAATAAAATACCCAAATAAATAATTACAATATAAATGTTATAGAATGTTTTTTGTCCAAATAGTAAAAAAAACATTAATTGTGAGATGCTAAACGTATTTCCTAGACCCATAGTTCTATTAAGAGCAGCAGATATTAAAAAACAACATTCATATTTACTAATTCCATGTCAAAAGTTTTTTACAGAAAGTTAAACGAACAGTTTTCCCAAAGGCAAATGTGTAAAATACAAGTGCAACTGAAAGCGAAAAAAGACTGAAAGAAAGGTGACAAAAATGGAAACAAAATTCTAATCTTTTGCTTTGGAATAAAGTGAGTGTAAAATGTTACACAATTAAGGATTGACATATATTTTTATCGTTGCACAAAATGCGCCCATCTACTACTTACACTATCTTTTTGTCTAATATTTCTAATATTTGCAAACAATAAAAGTATTAATACTACTACAAGGAACATTGGTCAGAAAAAAATTCTTAATATATGATTTTTCGACGTGCTTAAATTTTTTACTTTTGCACGAGGTTCGTGCAATTTGATATTAAACCATTTTAAGAAAAGCAAATTCTTACACAAGGGTATCAGTTATTCTTAATTTTTATTTTGGTATGCATTAATTTTCTTTGATAATATAAGATTTTTTGTTTTGATTTTGTTTGAAGAAGGACGAGTGTTCTACATCCAATGATCAAAAAGGGCAATTTTAGTGCAAAATTGGGGTATAGATTTGTAGTGTTTGAGTTTAATAAGTGGTGACTTTCGGATTATTCATTGATAAAAGGGGTTGACTAAAGGTGTCTGGATCAATTTGTCGTAATCTTTTCTAAACTACTCTAAACTATAAAGGGTTATAGAAAGTAGTGTTTCTTGGAAAATCCGGAGCTTTTAGGTTTCATTGGGTGGGTATGCAGTGTCATTTGTTAAGATTAGAAAGTTGAGTTCTTGGGGGCTTATAGTTTTTTTTTTGAACTATTTCAACGGCTCCAACGATGGAGAATAGGGGATGTGACTGAGTAGCTGGACTAGAGTGTCCGAAGATTATGTGGTCCTACTTATCCACTAAGAGCAGCGGAGCACTTCCTATGTCTCTGGTCTTATTAGCAAGGAGGCCATACCAGGAATCTTCGTTCGATTACAAGAGGTGGGAATTGCTTCAGATGAGGGGTGTCTTTGTTGTAGTGTCACACTTCAATCATCAAGGCAACAAAGGGACCAATGAAGACACAATGATTGTGTGTGTATGTGGTGTGATTATGTGCTCTCTTAGCCTCCAAGATCCGGATATGCAAATTTGCTCTAATTACATTATTAAAGATTTGACAACTTTTTAGCATAGTGGTGAAAAAAATTGAATGTTTTTCATCTGAACACAACGAGCATGAAAAACAGTACCTGATAAATGTTTACAGTATCATTTCGTATTAATCTTGAAATGCGCCGAAATTTATCTTACATTATTCTAAGAAAAATTAATTCCAATGCCAGAATATAATTTATTCCTACTATTTTGTATCAGTATATATCAATTGACTGCAATAATATTAAAAAAAATAGAAGGACAAGTGTTTTGTAATTAGATGTGAGTAGGGACAATTTTAGTGGGAAAATTTGGGTACATATCTTCTTTTTGTGAGGGGGGAAGGTGCATGGATCAATTGGTTATAATCTTGTTTAAACTATAAAAGGCTGTGTAAAGTAGTGTTCTAAAGTGTAAAGGGCCATGTAAGGTAGTGTTTATTAAATTGAGAGTTTTTAGGTTACACTGGGTGAGTTTTTAGAGTAGAAATTGGGAATTCTAGAGTGGATTATTTAAGAATTTAGGGCTATTTTGGGTATTAGGAACATGGGACGATGTAGCTACATTGGAGTGGCTGCTGAAGCTAGCTGGTTCTGTTATGATTGAGTTACTGTATCTATGGTTGTAGAGCATAATGTGCAAACATGTTTATCTATAGTATTAAGGGTCAGATCCGTTGCATTTCCCAACAGCCTAATTATTTATCTGGATTCTGATTCTTGTTCATGGAAACTACAAGTTGAATATGATTTGAAGAATGGAAAAAGCTCAAATCTCTTCGGATATCAATGTTGCGCTCCTAACTCATTCTAACACCTTGTTAGCAATTTTCCTCCCTCTCTCTCTAGTTCCTATTCCTTACCTCTTCTTATTGAACTTTTACTCCCAATAAGTTTCTTTTGAGGAATCCATTGTGTGATTCCTTTTTTGTGTTTCTCTTTGCCTTTCTCCTTCTAGGTTGCTGAGTTTAAAGATGTTAGCTACTAGAAGATTAGCATGAGGGAGTAATAAAATACATATAATAATAAAAACGAACTATTTAAGTGTTAACTTTTATAATGAGTAATGCATTTCTGAGGCATAAATTTTGCATTGGAATAAAGTAAGTATGAAATGTTACTCGGTTAAAATTTTCAATATTGTCGCACAAAATGGGCCCGTCCACTTCTTACACTATCTTTTGAATAATATTTTGAATAAAAGGTCTAAACACTAATAAAGAAACATTAATCAGACAAAAACTTAATATATAACTTTTTATACTATTAAATAATTTAACATATAATTTGACGTGCTTAAAATTTTAGAATCTATAAACAATCATTATTGTGCAATAAACTTAATTTTTTAAACAGCTATACTTTTTCATCAATCACAGAAAATTAATGTTTCTTAAATTTGAAATGAGAACTTACAACATAATTGTAAATGTGATCGATCTTAATTTAATAATAATAAATTAATTGAATGTGTTCTCTTTGTATTCTAAATTTGTATCTGACCATTAATTAGCACGAGTAACAAATATATTGTCAATGAATTATTAAATGCAACTCTCTTTGTGTATATATTGTATAAGAAAATATCCGTTAAGCGTCATTTCTATATTTGAACACAGCAACCATGAAAACTTTACCTAATAAATAATTATAAAATTTGAATATTATTCTTGCATAAGATACGTCCAATTTAATATTAAAATATTTTAAAACAAAAACTTCTTACACAATTATATTCCTTTTGCTTAATTTTCTATTTTAGTATGCATCGTTTTTCTTTAATAATATTTAATGTTGTTTGCAAGAAGGAGAAGTATTCTGCATTCAGCGTTCAAAAAGTGCAATTTTAGTGCAAAATTAGGCTATAAATATGTTGTTTATGATTTTAATCACTTGTGACCAAAAGTGTTTGGCTCAATTTTGAATAATGTTGTCTAGCGTACTCTAAACTATAAAGGGTTATAGAAAGTGGTGTTACTTCTAAAATTGAATATTTTAGACTTCATTTGGTGGGTTAGTAGTTTAAATAGTTAAGACTAGAAAGTGGAGTTTTTGGAAGCTTTTAATTTTTTGGGATTTTTAGGAACTAGTGTAACGGCTCCAGCGATGGAGAATAAGGGGTGTGAGTATGTAGCTGGACTAAAGTGTCTTCATAATATGTGGTCCTCCTTATCCACTGAGAGCAACGGTGCTCTTCCTTTATCTCTGATCTTATCAATTAGGAGACCATCCCGGAATTATTCGTTCTATTACAAGACGGTGGCATTGCTTCTCATAATTTTTGCCGGACATTCTTCAACGGTGGCATCACACTTCACCCGACAAGGCAAGAAAGGGAACAATCAAGATGCAATGATTGTGTGTGTTGGTGGTATGATAAAGTGCTCTCTTAACTTCTGAGATCGGGATATGCTAATAATTATTGTTTAAAAAGGTTAGACTTAGTTTCGTTTGGTCTTACTTTACCTTTGTGTGGTGGATGATTTAATTTATTCATAATGGAGATTTGAACTTATACTTGTATTTGGAATGACCAGGTGAACTGTTTCATTATCGTATAATTGTTGGGGGGAACTCATTTCTTAAGCATAAATTTTGCATAAGAAAAAAGTGAGCATGAAAAAAGTTGAACAATTAAAGGTTAGTGTGTATTTTTATTCTCCCACATTGTGTGCCCGTTCAAATCTTACACTTTTTTCTGACGAAATTTTCTGCTAGTAGATGACAATAAAAATATATCTTAACACTTCCTTGAAAAATATTTATCAAGAAAAGTTTTCACACTTCTGTAAAAAACATTTGGCATAAAATGTCTTAATGAATTTTCAGTTTTGCATTTGATTTGCACGATTCAACTTATGATATATTGTGACATTTTTATCTTCGAGTTTTAAAGTAAAATTATAAATTTTTACTTCAATATACGTGAAACATCTATTATTAGATTGTGTTCTATTTGTGATGGATAAAAAGGTATTTTCTAACATTAAAATAGTTCGAACATGACTATTTTAGGTAGTTATTGTTAAAGAGTAAGAATTTGATAGGTGATTTGTCCTTAAGTTTTGAACAGTTCACTGTATTTTTTAGCTTATACACTATATTTATTATTTAGCTTATACACTGCATTTATTCTATAGGATTATTCTAGTGTTAATATATTCTATACAAGAAAGAAGTATTTGTTTCCTTACACACAATGTTTAAGAAGACAAATCCAATATAAAAATTGTGTTACGTAGACTTCAGAGATCGATTGCAACTAAGAATGTATCACTACGAGAAGGAATCTTTCTTGTTCATAGAAGACTTGTGAAGTAAAAATAGCCAAGAGAGTTCTTTCCATAGGAAGACCAACATGAATGTTGATCCTCGTTTGATGACTGAGGATATGCAAGACAAAACCTTTAGTGTGTTGGGGAAGATTTTTTTATGCTAAAGTTTGGAATAGGGTGTTCAATTATCAATGTTGAGAATAAATGTGCAATCCTATAAAGTCATTTGAATACCACAACGTGTAAGATAAATTATTATTTATTGGAATATACATATTAATGTAATCAACCAAGTATCATGTAATGCTTTCGCATAAAATGGACTCAACCCAGCTTCTCAAACTGGCCCGCGTTAAGGGAGCTCTGATGCTCAACAATTACGAATATTCCACGTGCTGTCATCACAAGCGTTTCAGAGAGGGGATTGTAGTAATATTCTTTAAGGAAATAATCATCACTTTAACTTCTATAACTGATCAGATTCTACGGTTATCAACTCATTATTCCTTTTAACTCCTCACATTCCAAAGGTTTCTAAAGACTTGAGAATTCTCTCCACCCTCAACTCTCTCCAGCCTCTTCTCCATCTTCATTTCACTTCCTCCC
>JAULKM010097649.1:0-11034 GCA_032355605.1 Rubia tinctorum
TCTTAATTTCTTTTAATTTACACTTTAAACCTTGGTCTTTCCATGACTTATGGAAAGACCGTCTTTCAAGAGACAGATTCTTGATAGAATATAAAATCAACAAATAATTGTGGCTCTGTGTATTCATATATACAATGAGTATAAATGGTATACAAAGTAAACAACTATGAAAAATTATATATACAAAACTAATCAGTAAGGGTATTCCTTATCCTAATTCTAAATTAGTTATATCTCTATTACCCTCCTTCAAGCAAAGTTTAGGACTGGTCGCAGTGCAAAACTTGGAACGTAAAAAATCAAACTAAGGATCAGATAACCCCTTTGTAAAGATGTCAGCAAACTATAGGTCCGTAGAAACACGAGCAACCTTGAACTTTCCAGAAGACACCATCTCACGCACAAAATGATTATCAATATCAATGTGTTTGGCTCTCTTGTGCGAAACCGGATTTTGAGCCAGAAAAAGAGCACTATTATCATCACACATCAAAATAGGAGGCACACGAGTCGATACACATAAATCTCAAAGAAGATTCATCAACCAAGTTAATTCCGCAGTAGTATTTTCCATAGCACATTATTCTGATTCTGAACTATAATGAGAAACTGTAGGTTGCTTCTTAGCACTCAAAGATACCAGGTTACCACTGAGGAAAATGGCATAACCGTGTATAGACCTACGAGTCTCAGTGCAATGAGCTCAATTAGCATCAAAATAACCCATTACTGGTAAAGAAGATGAATCTGCCCAAAACTAAACACCACAGTGAAGAGTACCACGCACATAACGCAAAATTCGAGTGACATCTTGGATATGGCCATTAGTAGAAGCCAACATGTACTGACTGACTGTGTTCAAAGCATAAGAAAAACTGGGATGTGAAATCGACAGATACTGAAGTGCACCAACCAGAAATCGATAAAGTGTGAGATTTCTGAACGGCTTACCAGAAGAGCTAATAAGCTCCAAAAAGGCCACAAAATGAATGGCAACCTGCACATAATCCTACATTCCAGCGTGAAATAAAATGTCCTTGGCATATCTGGTCTGGCCAAGGAATAAGCCATCGGAAGTACGAACAACCTCCAAACCCAAAAAAATATTGCTGAGTGCCAAGATCGATAATCTTTAATTCTTGATGAACCCGATCAATAAACTTCTGAATGAGACGACCATCAATTTTGGTAAAAATAATGTCATCAACATAAATTAACAAATAGAGAAGATAGCCACCCTATGAAAATACAAATAAATATGTATCGAAGGAACAACAGACATTCGGAAAGCCTTGCGTAGAAGACATTCAGAACCCGGATGCATGGGGTTTTTGTATCAAGCATGCCGCTCCATATAAACCGGAGAGTTAATAACACCATTTAAAAATGCATTTTTAACATCCAACTTTCGTAAAGGCCAAAATTTCGAGTAACAACCAGAGATAAAATAGTGCGAGCAGTAGAAGCCTTTACCACACGACTAAATGTATGATCATAATGAAAACCAGGTAATTGCGAAAAGCCTTGAGCAACTAACCTCGCATTATGTTTGTCAAGATAGCCATCAGGCGTATACTTTAAACGATACACCCATTTTGAACCAAAAACATTTGCATTAAAAGGACGAGGAACAAAACTCACGTCTACTGAGTGAGAAGAGCCTTCATTTCGGATCCTCCGCCATCGTATTCGTCATTCGTTTAACCAAAATATGTAAGACAAAGCTCCCGGAGTGGTTGGGGGGAAAGTCTCTGACGCTGAAGTCAGAAAGAGTGTCTATCAAATTAGGAATTAATAGATGAGGATACACTGTTACCTTTCTCCTTTATATAAGATGGTAGATAGGGTAACTCTTTTGTTTACTTGTGCTGCAAGTACTAAAATCTTCCCTGAGCTAGCTCAATGGTTATTACCCAAAGGTTATTACATTTTGTATAAAATGGGGTAACTTGGGTCGGTTATGCTAGGCATTTGGGGCCTAGCATGAATACGCATTATCAAGAACAATAACTAAAAATGAATAAACTTGAGATTCTGTGATCAACATGTGAATATGATGTGTGGATATTTTTAGATGAAGTGTTTTATGATCTTGATTAAATACTTGTTTTCATTATTATTGTTTAATTTTTTTTTAAATAAACAGATCTCGCAAAACCCCCATTTGTTATTAATTTTGAAATTGGTACTATAATTGTACTCATTTGTGAAATAAATTATATTCTCTAAGGCTAGATCCTTACTTTCCTGTTATATTTATTTATATTAGATTTTAAAGATTTTATAAATTATATTTTCTTAATATTGAAACGACTATGTAAGAAGGCCTTTATTAGGATTAACTACAATTTATAAGTCAATTACATGCTAATGTCAACACAGAGATAGTTAGGCTGTGTAGGTGTTTCACGAGGATATATCTCTCCCACCTCCCTCAATTGTAGCTAAAGGAAGTGATCAACGCTCTAAACAACCCTTACCCTTACTCTTGGGTACTCTAGATGGTCAACGCCATAAAATAGCCCAGAAGTAGCAATAAACATGGGGAATCAATACAACTACCCATGTCCTACACGCGAGAACATATCTAAATAGCACAATTATATCCTTCTGAGAATGAATACAAAGATCGGTATACAATAGAGGTTTACAGTTGGAAACAATCAAATAGAAAAGGGGAAAAAAATCATATTTCACCCTAATCTAGCAAGTAATTGACCCACAACATAAACTAGTTTTACATCCTAGACAAATAATGTGCCAATCACACAATAAAAGTAAGAAGACAATTGTTAATCAATACCCAAAAGTAGAATAAAGCAAACTCACAACTTTAAGAGGTTCAGGGGCGGACCTAGCTTGGAGCCTGGGGTAACCCAGGTTACCCCAGGATAAAAAAAATAGGGGGGAATTAGTATTAGGTTACCCATGTAAAAAAAAATTTACCATTAATATTAAGTATATATATTTTTTATATTAGTGGTTACCCCATTGAAAATTTTCTGGATCCGCCAGTGTCCCCACGTATTGCCCCCCGAACGTGAATTGCCAACCATGGTGTTAACTTACTTGCCGGAATTATTTGTTTGTGCGATGGAGTTAGGATGAACGCGTACACTTATTTCATTTTTATAAACAATGCCGTCCTTATAATTCCATGTCAGAATGAAGGTTTTAACATTTACTGGTCATGAAGTTTAAACTTTCTTGAAACGACCTAGATCATGGTGGCAATTCAACGAGGTTCTGATCCATTTTGACTTGTTAAGTGTCTGTGTTTATGTAAAATAGTAGTCTGCTACTACTCAGCCTGATATTATTTTTAATTCAAAACGCCCTTTCAAAATCAGATAATAGTATCAAATAAGAAAATTAATTTACATGTAAACTTAAAAGAGTCAAAGTGATATTATTCATACCACTTCAAGTTGAAAGAGAAAATTAATATGTTACCAGATATGTAAAATAACATACACCCTCTATCCCAGTTCAATTGCACATTCGCTTTTCTAACACTATTTACCATCAACATATTTAATAGATATATGAACAACAATATTATCGTATATGATACTGTTAAATTCGTCATAATAAGTAGATTTTAAATATAAATATTTTATTTGTTGTTATTACATGTATGCTAACATATTAATGGTGAAATGTTTTGTTGAACAACATAATAATGATAATGGTGCAATTTGAATTATGACTCCGTCCTATCCAAATATTCTTATCACTTTTTGTACGTGTATTTATAGATACAGGAGAAGTGATGGATTTGACTGATCAAATTTCAATTACAAATTTTTAAACTAAATAAGTAAGTAGTGAAAATATGAATATTTGGTAGACGAGAAAGTATAAAAATAAAATTTTGATTGGGACATAGGTGACAAATAGCAAGTAATCATTGGCGGAACCAGGGGGTGGCGAGGGGGTGCTGGCGCCACCTCTAGGTTCCGGCGGCTCGAAAATTAGGGCTAGGGCCGCCAGTAGCCACCGGGTTCCGCCACCCCTTAATTTTCCGGCGGGTGCTTGCAAAACTCGCCGCGAAAGCCGAACGGGGAAGAAGACATGTTTCATCTTTTTTTTTTGGTTTTTGGCACATCAAGACGACGTCGTTTTGGCTTATCAAAACGACGTCGTTTTGATTTGATATCAGCCCAAAAAAATAAGGGCAGATTGGGCTGAAACCCAATCGGTCAGCCCAATCTGCCCAAATTAGTGGGAAACCCTAATATTACATGAGTGATATTAATCACCCAATGTCCCAATCCAATATCCTTCTCAGCTCAGCGGCTCATGGGCTCAGCGGCGAGTTTTGATAAGCCAGCACCGGCCTTGCGTCTTCCGCCGCCGACCACTGCTCGCCGGCGATCGTGGGAAAAAAATTTACACTCCGCTTCAGCCACCCCTTGTCAGAGCTCCTGGTTCCGCCACTGGAACAACCTTTTGCCATTTGAAAATATTTTGGAACTTATTGGCTTTAATCTTACCTCTAAATGCCCTAATTGCTTCAACTCTGATTCCCTTTGTCACCTCTTTAATGATTGTTCACTCTCACTGGTTGTTTGGAGGGAAATACGTAAATTGATACTTATTAGAGATAGAACATTCACTTCTATCTAGGACCGGATTTCCTTCTACTTAACATTCTCAGGTTTATCAAAAAACCCACAAAACTCTAGTTAGAACTTTAGGAGTTCTTACATTGTGGTTCATTTGGAAAGCCAGGAACCATTTTTTGTTGAAGGAAAAGGCATTTCATCGCAGGGTATCGTTTCACAGATTAAGAACTATGTCTTTCATTGCTTCTATGTTTTTCCTATTAATGGATGTAACTATAGAGACTCTTTCTGGATTGCTAAAAGAGCAATACCATTCTTCCGGAAAAAAGTCAAAAAAGGCTTAAAATAACCAAGTGGGGAAAACCAATCTCAGGCCTAAAACTGAACTGTGATGCCTCATTTAAACATCAGAACAGTAAAGCAGGAGCTGGAATCATTATTAGAAATTAAATAGGACAAGTAACTCATGCTTTCTATATCCTATCTGATGCTTTATCATCTCTTCATGCTGAGTTGTGTGCTATTAAATTTGGTATGCTTGTTGCAAATGACCTGCACTGGGATATTACCTCTATTGAAACTGACTGCCAACAAGCTTTCAATACCATATCTAGCCCTGAATCCCACCCTTTTATGGTCTACCCTACAACCATGGAAATCAGAAACATGCTCCTCAACTTACCGATCCCCCTTAGTTTCATTTGCGGAGAAAAAAACGCAGTTGCTGACCACATTTCTGAACATAGCAGCTCATTTAACCCACAAGAAAAATGGGGTGAAATCCACAAGGACTCATTTGATATTAAACCAAAAGGGTTCATAAGGATAGACATATTGCAGATACCAAATATAAGACTTTAAACTTGACTCTAACTGTTATTGATTTGGCCTTATTATTAATTTCACTTTAATTCATGTCATACTATAATTCTGATATCTTTCTTCTCTATGAGTTGTGTACCCTGTATCTCTATGAGTTGTATTTAATGTCACTCTGTAGTTGTGAACTTTATATTCACTTTCCATTCTGTAGCTGTGAGTTCTGCCATATGATCTCCCCTATGGGAATATGAATACTGTTGTTTCTTCTCTCGTTTGCAGGTGCTCAGAGTCTCATTGAGGAGTTAATCTAAGCTATTGGAAGAGAGCATGTTATGTAGCTGGAATTGCCATCACTTCTCAAAATAAAGCTGCATGAAGAAAGAGTCCAAGCATTATATTTACTTATGCATCTTCACAATTTATGAAAATTAATATATATATATATATACACACACACATTTCATAAAGTCATCTGCACAACGGAGTAACCCAGGGCCTCTTGCGTTCGACCTCGAACAACATACAATGGTTGCTGATAGCCCATATTTCCACTGCACGATAAACCCCACTTTGGTAAGGCCTATAGCTAGCTAATTATATGCATGTAATTATTTGATTTTAATGTAATTCATATATATTTATTATAAATGTTTTTTGTGATTCAGTACATATCGAGGGATATTGTACCACTTCTGCCGAATAACAATACACTCGTTGTGTTGAGGTGCTATATGGGAGAGAGTGGCACATGAACTACTCAGAGGGTGTGATGATCAAGGCTCTGTCCCCAAAGGTTTTTGGCGAGTTCCTCTTCGGCAACCGCATACGCATTGGGGACACCTTGTTCTTCGAGTTCATAGAAGCTAGGAGGGCGATTGTTTTCAAGGTAATCATAATGTGAGGTGATAGATTTTATTGCAATTTATGTTCTGTTGAAACTAAGGCAATTCTTATCCGAATTTATGTACTAATTGTAAGGCTATTTTCATAACTACTATTTTTCTAATAATTTAACTACCTTATCTAAACAATATACAATTGACTGTATGTGGGATTTAATTTGTGCATGGTTTTAAAAACTGTTATCAACTTTACCATTCAACATCATTTTCTACAATTGTTTTAACAATCATTGAGCAAATACTTTTGTAGACCAGAGTCAATCAATTTTAAACAACTTTAACCTCTAAAAGTTAATCGAGATAAAAGAAAATAAAAACATCAATCAAGCAGAAAATGCATGGTGACTTACTGTGTGACGGTGTGAAGGAAGTGATTTGGTATGAGTGAAGTGGACTGGAATGGGGAGGAATTTAAAGGGGGTACTAGATGTGTACGAAGCAGGGGAGGATTTTTAGGGTGGTTGTAGCACCAATGATTGCTATTGTAGTGCTTAATTGTCCTTTTACATCCAACATCATTTTCTAGAATTGTTTTAAAATCCATTACAAATATTTTTGTAGAACAAAGTCAATCATTTTCAAACAAATTTAACCTCAAAAAGTTCTAAGTGTAACATACTTGCGACGTTGGTCATCCATCGCATTACATGTCGATAATAATGACATAAAATGCAAAATCGGCTAGGCTTATTAAACATTATATGCGACGTCATATTCGGTAAGATTATTTACTTCATTTTTAAAACCTTTTACTTTGGTTAAAATAATAAGCGAGGTAAAAAAAATATTTTTTACTTTGATTATTTTAAAACCGAGGTAACAAATATTTCTTACTTCGAAAAAAAATTAATTGAGGTAATTTTACTTTGCCTATTTGACCTAAAAATCCGAGGTATATTTGGGTGAAATAATAGGTCATTTTTCTTGTAATGCGAGCAGTAGTTAGCCAATGAATTTTCAAACTACCTAACTTATTTTCAACCTTATCCATTAAGGCCTAAAATGCTAATTTTAATTCTTCGCTGAAAGATTGGGGTTCTTAGGTATATGCCAGTGGCGATTTTCCTTGTTTCATAATAAGGATTCTCTTAATTTGGGTAATTTTGGAGTTGGGAGTTTTGTGGTTTATGAAAAAGTCACACATTTTATAGTTTTTTTGGGTCAAAAGTGGTGTTCTCATTCTCATTAAAATAGTAAGATTGTTACATTTGTGCTAAGTTTAAACTGCACAACCCCTACCTTATAACTATAACTAAACTTGTAGACATTTCCTAGATCACATTCTATGGATCACACACTCTAGGGTGAGTATCCCACACAACTAGACCTAACATTAGGTCTATGTGCCATACACGCAATCTGATACTCGATCTTCAATTTTTGTCTTCACCGGGTTGCAACAACTCCTTAGTTTTTCAGCAACCATTAAGGAGGATGTAGTTGAATTTCTCCAATTGGCGGTAGAGAGAGCTTGTTGAAGGAGTTTCAGAGGAGGTCCATTTTTATATGAAGCAGTCTGGTACTGCATGCCTCCATGTTCATTAAACGTTGGCCAGATTTATCCTCCCTGGGTTGCTACAACTCCACAGTTCTAATTTTGAGAACCTTTTAGGAGGTTGTAGTTGGATTTTTCCAATCAGTGCAGGAGTTATCTAATCTCGTCGGAGCTAAGAGAGAACCAACAACACACCTAAAATAAACAATTAACAAACAGAAAAACAAGTTAAACTAAATCCCTATCTTCATCCAAGGAATCATGCTACTAGGTAAATCTTCTATAACCCAGAATTAAGTATCGCCTTAGAAGTATTGTACTTCGATTGGCCGCAGATGTGGTACTACAAGCCAGTGGGGACTCTGTTGTGCGCCATAAACTCTGTTTGTCGAAATACCTACTACTACAAAATGACCAGTTTTCCTATTTTTCAGTGAACCATACCATGTACCCATCACAAGATGGCCTATTTTGACTGTTGCCCACAGCCCCTCCCCACTAATGACCACTACTTCTTGTCACTCTCCACTGTGAGTACCACGAGGTTGTCATGGCTAAACCCAATCACGGTGGATATTTATTGGGCGACGAGACTAAGTTGGGGTGGGGTAGATTTTAGGCCTAGGTAAGAGAAGAAGATACGCTGGATTTGTTTTAGGCCTAAATTTCCGATAGGGCTAAGGTGGGAGTAATGAGCACCGCCTTTCACCGCTTTGTCACCGTTTACCGTTAAACGTTGTTGGTGACCTCTAGACTACTGCTAACCATTAAAGGTCGTTGACCATTTTAGTGGCCTTGACTTCTAGTTGACCGTCTTTGTGGCCATTGACTTCGTCGAAATCCCTGTAGCCGGGACGTTGGTGAAATTGTCTGAGTTCCTGCGCCTTTGCCAAAAATCACTCTGAAGCGCAAGCCATCTCCAGCAAACCCAACATCTGTCCAAATCTGCATTTTTGCTCTTCACTGGTTGGGTATCCATCTATTTGGCCGCCGGAGTCGTGACCCACTTTCGCCTGCTGCTTCTCTGGCCATCCGTTTTATGGCTGTCCATAGCGAGGACAAGTCGTCGAGACCCAGCTTGATCCGTCGAAGCTCGCCGGATCTTGACGTCTCACTGAGAGCGTCCTCCATAAGTGGTGAGTTCTGGTGCCTTCCAATCGCGCCCTGGTCGTAGCCTTCCAAGCCAACAGTACCGGGAGAGACTTGAGAACCAAGCTTTGTCACATGCACAGTGATCGACGACGGGATTTTGGCAATGTTTTCAGGTACATAGCAGAGCCCCCGACCTCAATTTTAAGCCTAAAATATGGGAAAACAAGAAAGAAAAGAGAGAAAAGATGGAGGAGGGGAGTCACACGTTTTATAGTTGATTTGCTAGCCTGAGGCTAATTCATAAGTTTGAAGGATTTTTTAGGTTTTTCATATTCTCAGTAGATGGTGATGTGAATATTGTTGTGTCATCAGCATACATTATATGTGCTTGTGTGTTTAAGCTTGTTGGGACCTTGTATGGTTTAAGAACCCCTAAATTAACTACTTTGATGGTTTGTGAGAAAGATTCAGTTATAATGTTGTAAAGAAAAGGAGAAAGTGAATCCCCTTATTTGATTTCTCTGGTAGGTTTAGAAATATCTAATAGAGATGCCATTAATGAATATAGAAAATCTTAGTTCACTGATGTTTGACATTATGAGATTGAAAAATGTTCCATGGAACCCAAACTTTAGCATTATAGAGTTTAGAAACCCCGTCAGGTGCTTTTTGCATATCTTTTTCAATAATTAGGTTCTTGTCCCAGTTTTTTATTTACTTAGTAATTTGAATAATTCTTGCATGTATATAATATTATCAGATATTTCCATTCTTTCTTGGAGGCAATCTTTCGTGGAGAGGTAATTTTTTCAATTTTAGGTTTTAACATTTTCATTATTATCTTATTTTCTCTCTTTTTTTAAAAACAGTACTCCCTCCGTCCCTCTATAACTAACTGTCTTACCATAAACAAAATCAATTTTTAAAGTCATTGAAATATCATAAAAATGGCTTGTAAACAAAAAATTATTTCATCTTTTTTTCACATTAATTTTGTTTACCAAATATGGAAGTAAGCGTTAATAAAGGGACACCAAATAAGACATGTAAGACACAAATAGGACCCAATATACTTTAATGAGAAGAGGGTGTTTGTTCTATTTCCCTGTTGACATTCCTCTTCCTGCATTCTTGGATTTGGTGGCCTATTTTGCAGTAGTTCGTGCAGTATGTGGGCATCCACTCGTATTCCACATTGCACCATTGACTCTTCGTATCTGAACCCAGCCTTATCCTCGATGGATGTTGAGCTGTAAGGTCGACCTGAGCACAGAATCTGATGGTGGAGGGCTTTGATGGTTGTTAATGCGTCTAGGACTCGATTCAAGCGCACTCTAATCCCTGGACCTAGATCTGCAAGGAAAGGAAAAACAAGCCCTGGAAAGGTTACCTATTGCTGGGCAGACATATTTTGTAACTTTGGACAAGAAGTCCTATTTCATTTTGCTATTCCCGGAGGTAAATTGGCATCATATCCAATACTCTAAGAAGCTTGTGAATGGAAAAAATGAATGACAGATCAGGATATCTGGACCAATCTATTGGTGTTAAAAAAATATAAGTGAGCGTTCTAAAAATGGCGAGGGTCGGCGCATACAAATAACCTTCGCGGATTTTTTGTCTCACCAGAAGATGAATGATTCGGCTCATCAATGTTGGTATTTTATGAAACACAAGGCTATTTAAGTACAATTGCATTCGAGTAGTTGTGAACTCCTGGCGTTAAAACAAGTTTGGTGATGTGGAGTGCACACTTGTATAAACTATCTACGAGTTTACAATTAACAGGATAAGGATTAATAGTGTTGGTGATGACTAACATGGCTTGTCCTGGAGTGTGGAAAGATATATCATTTCAGAATTTGTTATAATTCTTATGGTGATGGTACGTAGTGTCTAAATCCTTAATTGAAAGGATGAGGATAAATTAAGAAGGATAAACATGTATTGTTTCAGAATATTTACTACGTGACTTTTCGTAGAATGATGAAAAGCTACATCATTTCATGAAATCTGCTCTCTCTATATATATGTGCATGCATGGTACATGAGGGTGAAAGATGTACACACAAACACAGAAAACAAAAACATGATCAGGGAAAAGACAAGATTTTCCCAGACGTACGTAGCAACAAAAAACACAGGTACTCAAAAG
>JAULKM010097660.1:0-11034 GCA_032355605.1 Rubia tinctorum
GGCAGATCTCTCTGCTTGTACAGTACATGTCAACTATGGTTACGGTTTTTGTATGGCCTGGGAAACCAATACAGTTCCCCCGCCCTTGGCGGTTTAATTAAAAATAAAATAAAAATTGCATGTTAGTAGTTGTTAGAACCCCCAATGTTTGTTTTACCAACATTGATTATTCCTGACATGTGATCGGATTGATGACCAGATTGCGACTGTTTGTAGTTGGTTATTAGATTCCTAACATCTTTGTGGACGATCCCGGTACTTGCCACTATCTACCAATTTTGGTATTATAGTAGTAGGAATGGGAGAAACAATACAAATCTTATCTTTGACCAAAGTCCCTCTCTAGGCTTAAATAGTGGATCTTCTGTTGATTTATTAGTGACGCCGGGAGGGGGCATGTCAAATTTTGGTGCCGCTGTTGGAGATGTTAGTTTAAAGGTCTAGTAGTTAACTTGCATAGCGTGTTAGTAGAGTACTTAGTGTTGTGTTTATTTTTGCTTTTATTGGTTTTTGTTGTTGAAGTTTTTTTGTTAGTATCCAGTTACTTCTAACCTTTCTGCTAGTTTTCTTTCTAGCTGGGTACTATTTACTCCCAGTTTATGGTACATACCCACACCATTAACTTGGGAGTTTTACATTGTTCAGTGGAATATGCAGGTGGTAGACGAAGAAGGAAGATGGGGACTAGACAGTAGGTTCCACAAGAACCAGTTTTGGTACCTTTAGAGAGAGGAGATATGGCGGAAGATAATCATACTTTGGGAGAGTTGATGGCTCTAGAATCAACCCTTTGCATTGTCTTCCTGCCATTGCCACCTAAGGTGACGTGTGAACGCAAGAGTGGTATAATCCAGTGCTTGCCAATGTTCCATGGAATGGCCGGAGAAGATTCGAACAAACATATGTCAGAATTTCATCTAGTTTGTACCAACATGGAGCCTTCGGGAGTCGCAGAGAAAGATTACAATTAAAGGTCATTTCCCTTCTCATTGTGGGATGCGAATAAGGATTTGTTGTACTATCTTCCTCCCGGTTGCATCACCTCCTGGATGGACATGAAGCACATATTTCTCGAGAAATACTTCTCAGCTTCAAAATCTGCGGGGTTGAAGAATCAGCTCTCCAATATCTCTTTGTTCGTCAATGAACCCCTTAACGAATATTGGGAATGAGTTAGGAGGCTATTGGAAAACTATCCATATCATCCGTTCAAGGAGGGAGATTTGATATACTATTTCTTCGAGGGTTTGTGTGATGATAATATGCGAATAGTGAATGCCACGTGAAACAATTCAATCACCAACAAAATCCCAAGGGTAGCGATAACACTCTTTGAAGAAATAGCCAATGGAAAGAGGCAGTTTGGTACAAGATCAAGAGTGAAAACCGTGGGTGATCCATCTCAATCCCCTAAGCTAGAGGAACAAGTCCAAGCTCTTGCTTCTATGAAGAAGGAATTCATGAAAGGGAGAGTTTAACAAGTCAAGGTGTCGCGCATTTGTAGTCTCGATCATCACACAGATGATTATCCACAAGTGGTGGAAGACTTGGAGGAGGTGAAGACACTGTAATTCAACAATGGAAATAAGAAACAATTTGGTAGGGGGAAATAACCACAAGGGTTCTGAGGGAACCATGGAGGTTAAATGCAAGACCCCTACTCGAATACCTTCAAACTAAGGTACTGCGATCACTCCAACTTTTGTTGGCGAGAGGATAATCAAGTGAAAGGGTACAATCGAGGAAAAAAAGCTCCATATTAACCATATCCAAGGGATGAAGGGCCTTCAAACAATAATGCCTCACCATATAAGTATGATCGAGAAGAGATCTTGGAAGTAATCTCTCAATTGGCTAAGAAGCAAGATGTTTTTTTTTGGAGCGCACAAGGTGTGAGATTGAAGATCTCAGGACGAGGACATTTTCAAGAATCAATAATCTTGAAATTCAATTTGGGAAACTTGCCACCTTGGTAAACCGACTTAAAGCCAAAGAGTTCGGAAAACTTCCTTCCTAACCAGAGATCAATCCAGGAATATGAGTGCTTTGAAGTTAATAAGCGGGAAGGAGGTGCACGAGCCTGGGAGGGAGATATTACAAGAGGATGACTTGATCATGGAGAGCAACAAAACCAGCTTGGAGGATCATAAATTGGTTGTGTAGGAGGATCCCATCAAGGAACTTCCAATGCCCGAGGTGAGGGTGAACCTCCCACTGCTTTTCCCTAGTGCACTTAGGGGAAGGTTCAAGGTGGCAACCAATGATGAACACATTCGAAAGATCTTCGAGAAGGTTGAGATTAGTATCCTTATTTTGGACTTGATTAAGAATGTGCCCTCTTATGCTAAAATTTTGAAAGTTGCATGCACTAAGAAAAGGAACAATCCAACTAGGAAGTGTGGGAAATGGAAAATAAGAGGGGGGGGGGGGTTGCTACTCTTAATCATAGGAAGTTTCCTACAAAATGCGATGACCCCGACATATTTTCAATTATTATCTCCCTAGGTGGTAAATTGGTGAAGAATGCTATGATAGACTTAGGAGCCTCTATTAATGTCATCCTATCTTGCCTTTATAAGAACCTATAAATAGGTGAACTTAAAGAAACTAGGGTATTTGTCCAATTGACTGATCACTCCCAAGCTAACCCTCAGGGTCTAGTAAAGGATGTTACAGTTAAAGTTGGAAATTTGGTGTTTTGGCGGACTTCTATATCCATGATGTTGCGCATGACGGTGGTGCACCCTCAATTTTATTGGGGAGACCTTTTCTTAAAACATCAAGGACTAAGATTGATGTTAATTTGGGAACACTAAACTTATAATATAACATGGATATGGTAGGTTTTGATATCTATAAATATAAGATTGATAAATATAAGATTGATTCATATAGTTATGGTAGGTATAACTATATGCAGTGAACTTGATCAATGTGAAAACTCTTGCATAGTTAATAATGATGATTGACTTGATGAATCTCTTGATGATAGTGAAGAGGATAGCCTAGATGATTAAATTATTGATGAATATGTGAGTGATGAAAGAAATCCTACTTTACGCTTCAATTGTGATGATCATATCGATGAGACTTATGCTTTGCATGATGTTAGTGATGACTTGTCCATCTTGGATTGTTTTTCTATGCTCACTAACATGCAGTGGTTAGTGGAGAGTGGCGAGGACATAAAACCCCCTCGACCACCTCCAAAACCCAAGGAAATGACTAAGGACTCGACATTTGCTAGAAATGGATATTCACTCTTTTTGGCAAACAAAGCATTTAAAGGTAAGGACGAAACTTTGTGGAGACCTCTCCACAAGGATTTCATCATGGGTGGAGTTGCCGATGACGACTCCGGATACCCAACAGTAGGTTCTTTCAATTCAAATGCATGAAAAATAAATAAGTCATGAGGACGACAATAAAAATACGGTGCTCGTTCTGATGTGTTTTTTATTTCCTTTAGTAGATAGATTTTGCATTATTTAGTGCGTGACAAAGGATTTTGGGATGAAAATATTGTTGATTGATGAATTTGAGTTCAAGTCTAGAACTTTTTGATTGGAAGGATATAAAGCTTGTTAGGTGACAAAGTTTCTTCAGAGAATGGATGAAAAAGGAAAGAAGGGCACTATGCACGAGGGTAAATTCATGCCAACCTCTGTTTACACAAGGGTAGCCTTGTGTCAAGAACCCTCAACACGAGGTTGGCCACGTGTGGCTGGAATTTTAGAGTAAAAAATGTGGATTTTTGAAAATTTAAATTTTAACCAAAACATGCAATTTTGGCCCATTAATTCAACAAAACCTTTGTTTCCTTGAAATTTTGATGTAAATTGTACATCAACACCTCCCTTATGCATAAATAGATTGGTACTTTTGTCCCTTTGATTCTCTAGTTTCAAAAATGCCATCCTCACTCATTTGTACCTCCCCCCTAAATCACATTCTTTGCTGAAAATAAGGATTCATGGTACATTCCTTCACCCATAGGGACCATTTAGCTCATTTAGATCCATAAAAAACATCCACCCTTACTCCATCTTGGTGAAACTAAAAAAAGTGAAGATTTTCTCTCAAAAATTAGCATTTTTGCTTCTTCTTGTGTGGATTGTTCATCTCTTGGCTTCAAATTCCGCGTAATCCTTTGAGCTTTATGTTTACTTTCTTTATTTTGAATGATAGTGATGTGATGAGGAGCTTGAATCTCAAAATTTTTTGGAGTGTTTTTGGGAAATATTTGGGTTATGTGTTATGATCTTGTGTTGAACTAAGTGTGGGGGAAGTATGTGTCCTTATGCTTTGATGATATGATCTTCATTAGTTGTGGTGATTTAGGAGAGATGATTATTCATTGCATGATCTTCTTGATGGGATGCTATGATTTTCCATGATTTTTTTTTTGTTTAGGAAGAATGTTTCTTGATTGAATAGCCTTTATGTTGAGATAGCATGATTTGGAATGTTTTGGCTATTAAGGAAGAAGTATTCTTCTTGAATGATTCTTGATGTATACCTTTGGTTATTCTTGCATTGCTATCTTTTTCTTGCTGTGATAGGCTGGCTCAAAAAGAAATAGGTCAAAAAAAGGAACAACTTCCTGGGGTGACAAAGGGAAGAAGCCAACCAAGGTTGGGAGATGAGATTCGAAAACTTCCCTTCCTTAAACCTCTGTTTGTGTTGTTGATGAGTTCATGGGGTTGACCATCATTTTCAGGAGTGTGGCTCGGATATAAGTACTTGAGATGGCCAAAGCGAACCATATTGGAGACGAAGTTTGCATGCAAGGAGACCTTGGGAGCTCTAGGTCAACTTGAGCCCGTCACGTATTTGCTAAGCCGAATAGGCTTAGAGGGTTTCTCGGACAAGCATTCCAAGACTTACATACGGTGAACTTTGGATATTTTGGCAACTTTGGAGCAAGCAACAATAGTTAGGGAAGGAGAATCATCCATTTCCACTTGGATGATGAGGAGCACACTATGTCGCATTGGGACATTGCCCAAGCATTTTTATGGAAGTACGGGAAGGAGATTCCGAGGACAAACCAAGAAGGCCTTCCATTTTATTTGAGAAATTTTTGGAGGATTCTTTCGGGTACAGAGAGGAAGAATCTTTGCAAGGGCACCACGATTGTCCATCTGGCGATGCAATATGTCCAGAAATTATTGTGCTTGAGGGTATTCTTTCACGGAGAGATCTCACAGTGTCCCAGTTCGAACGTCCAAGTCCTTTGGGAAATGACTCCGGAAGGGAATTTCTACCCCAACATGGCAGCGACCTTCGTGGAGGAATGCATGGCCACGAGAAACAAGAAAGATGGAAATATATCTATGTGTGGCATGATTGGACTCTTATCCCAACACTTGGGCCATTCAGTTACTTATTTTTTTAAAAAATAAACCACCCGTAGGTGGGGGGGTTATTAGGTCCCTAGCCTTAATAAAGATTTTTTTTTGATAACAATCAGTTTAAAGCCAAAAATGGCTAAGGCAATATAGTTGCTTTCAAAACCTAATATGATACAAAAGTGATTGGGAGATGCAATTCCAAAGCTAGTAATATCCACCCCTCATGTTAATTTCTAACTTTGGCCAGACATCTCCGCATATTAGAAGATGCAGTCCTTATATCAGCATGGAATTTGCAGATCTTTAGGGCTTTAAAATGATGGTTGCACGAGTGTATTTTGTAAATGTATTTTGACTTTCCAGCAAGGTTCAAAATTGAGAGTTGTAGCAATGTATCCATGGAAGCCATTGGTCTTTGCAACAGTGAGGGAATCAAAACTTTTGAAGTTGCAGCAATGTAGTCCCTGTAAGCCATTGATCATTGTAGAAGTGAGTGAAACAAAAAACTGAAAGGATAGCAGGATGGATCAGTTAGTGTTTGTGACAATCCTTATACTTGGAACATCCTGTTTATTTAAGAGGATTAGTCCTCTTATTTCCTGTTTTAGAGAGTTCCAGTTAAAAACTACTTGTGAGTCAGTGTGGAGAGGCATTTTTGCTAACCTATCAGCTGGACAATTTGATTCTCTCTTAATATGAATAAGAGAACAATTAGTTTCAGAGATGATAGCATTAATTTGAAAATAAATATGGTACAGATTCAACGGTGCCTTCAGGGGATAATGAGCACAATTAATAGCCAACATACAATCAGATTCAACACTAAAAGTAGTAGAAAGAAACTTCCCTAGAGTTAAGCCATCTTCTATTGCTAATAATTCTGCATGAAGACTTAAGATTGCCCTTGATCCTTTGATCTCAGTATGCACCATATCACCATTTGTATCCCTACAAAGAATAGCCAAACCATCAAAAGTTTCTGATGCCTCCCATGAGGCATCTATGTTTATTTTAAACCCACAGATAGGTTTAGACCATTTTATCACACTAATTACAGGTTTAGGTGGGGGATTTGGTACTGGGATAAAGTTTTTTTCATACCATGTAAGATCATGCTGGTTATGTCAATAGATTGATTTACAGTAGAAAGCTAAAAAAAGATCACCCATGATGGTTTTTTATATGGTCCATATTAGGTTTATCACCATCATAGATAAAAGAGTTTCTTGATTCCAAAGAGCCCAACAGACAAAAGATGGCATAATTCTAACCAACTCAGTGTGAATTCTTGTTAAACCCTCATAAGTCCACAACATTGATAACCTATCCCAAATATTGGAGAAATTCTGATGGGGAACAACCAGATTATTCAGCATGAAATTCCAAACATTTACAGCAAATTCACAACAATTGAAAAAGTGATTGATTGAATCTGAATTGTTAGCACAGATATAACATCTCAAACCAGAGATATGTTCATGTATTTCAGTGTGTCATCAAAAGGAAGAAGACTATTCAACAATTTCCACATGAAAATACTGATTTTTTTGGGATTCTAGAATTCCAAATCTATTTTAGAGATGTAGAAGTCCCTGCTCTTGATCTCACTAATTTATATGCTGATTTGATAGTAAAATTACCATCTAATTGAGGCTTCCATATTAATCTGTCCTCCCTATTCTTAATCTGAGAATTGTACAAAAAATGTGAAACCTGATTGGGCATTAAATTAGCTATTTTAGGCAGGAAAAAGGATTTATTGATGATGAATTGGGAAATGGTGCAATCTGAAGGGATATTTGTTAATTCCTGGTTGCACACATATGAAAGAGGTAAATTATTGGTCCAATTTGAGTCCTAAAAGTTAGCTCTTCCATGGCCATGAATGACCATTGAGTTAGCATGAGCAATTTGATCAACACTAAGAATTCTCTTGTAATTTGAAGAAGTCCTATTCCGTGTTGGAAGTTCCCACAGGAGCTGTGACCACAAGGTTCTGCCTTGTTGGAATTTCCACCACAATTTTATTGAAAAAGCTTCAATAATGTGGTGTATATTTCTCCAACCCATCCCATTCTTATTCTATGGAAAACTTATCCTTTTCCAGGATCTCCATGACCTTTTATGTTTACCTTCATGTTCCCCCAGGAGAAAGTACTCATTTTCTAAGTAAGAGTCTTGATTAATACTTTTTGGGGTTTGATAACAGCCCATATGTACGGTGGGATGGAAAAAAGATTGATTGCAATAGGGCCAGTCTGCCTGCAACACTCAACCATTTATTATTCTACTTAAGAAGTTTGGAGACATAAATATTCCTTAGATTCTTGAAATAAGCAGATTTAATCCTCTCCTGAAAGATAGGAACTCCTAGATATTTGAAATGGAGTGAACCCTGTGACATATTTAGAACTGAGGCTATCATAATGGACTTGGCCTGAGTAGCATTTTTGCTGACATAGAAACTACTGTTCTGGTAGTTAATCTTTTGTCTTGATGCTATTTCAAACTTTTCTAGGAATGCTTTCATCCTAATGAGGTTGAGTCTGGTTGCCTTAATAAAAATGACAGTGTCATCAGTATAGCTTAGGTGTGAGCTAGGGATGACACCGTGTGGCAGTTGGTATGGCTGGATTTTACCATTTTGGTAAATGAAACTAAGGCTGCTAGCAAATGCCTCTATGAATATGTTAAATAGGAAGGGTTAAATGGGGTCACCCTATTTTATTTCTCTAGATGGCTGAAAGAAACCTGTGGGATTGCCATTAATTACAATGGAGAACCATGCATTGGTAATTCCATTCAAAAATGTTCCTAACAAAAGCTCCATGAAAACCAAACTTGAGTGGAATTATAATTAAAAACCACCCAACTGACCCTATCAAAATCCTTGGTAAGGTCAAATTTGATAATACAATTGGGATTTTTTCTCTTTAAATTCAGAAGTCTCATAATCTCTTGTAAGTAGATTACATTGTTAGAGATTTCATTGTTTTTTATGAAAGCAGTATGCTGGGGTGATATAATGGCTAGCATTAGGGGTTTTAATCTCTCCATTAAAATCTTTGATAGGATCTTGTTGACCACATTAGACAAACGTATGGTTCCATAGTCATTAAAGGTAGATGGAGTCACCTTTTTTGGTATCAATGTAATCCAGGTACAAGTAATACCTCTTGGGATTTTTGTACCAGATAGAAAATAATATGTAGCTTCTAGAATATCAGATCCCACAATGTCCCAACATGCTATGAAAAAATTAGTGCTAAATCCATCTGGATCTGGAGCACCATTCTGGTTTAGATGAAGAAGCTACCTTAACCTCATCTAAGGTAGCTGGTTTTATAAGATTGGCATTTTGATCTTCAGTGATCAGTGATGGCATGTGGTTTAGGAAGGGTTTGAAAAAAGAGTCAGATGTGATATCCTGGTCATCAGTAAGTAGGTTTTTGAAAAAGCCTTCAGTTTCTGTGCCAATCTGAGATTGGTTATCTAGCCAAACTCCTTGCGAGCTTTTAATTTTGGTGATTTGTAACCTAGATCTTCTCTCTTTGACTGTCTTATGGAAGTAAGTGGTGTTTTGGTCACCTTCTGTGATCCATTTAACCATACTTTTATGCTTCCAGTAATGCTCCTGTTCTTTTAAAGTTCTTAACAGGTTTTCCTTAGCTCTATTGAGATTGATGTAATCAGTCTATGATTTAGAGTTTTGGAAATTAATTTCCAACTGTCTAAGGTCTTCTTCAGCTCTGATGACATTATCATCAACATTGCTAACTTTCTCTGAATTCCACAGTTTCAGGATTGACTCAAGTTTTTTCAATTTAAGAAAAAGGCTTAGTCGGGGTGGCTGAGAGATAGGAAGTGACCAATTGTGTTTCACAAGGTCATGGAAGTCATGCCTAAGCAACCAGGTATCAATGAATCTAAAAGGTCTGGGAAAAAATTCAAGTCTACTACAGATACTACCTAGTAAAGGTGTGTGATCAGAGGAAAATCTATTTAGAGTCTGTATGGAGGTTGCATGGAAGACTTCTCTTCATAGTTATGTACTAATAGCTCTATCAAGCCTTTTGAAAATGGGATTATGGAGTCTATGGTTGGTCCAGGTAAATAAATTCCCTATTGTATAGACTTCTTCTAGGGCATTAGATGACATGAAATTATTAAAATCAGCAATACTCCCAGAGTTGGAGTTGATGGATCTCTGTATTCATTAATTGATGAGATACCATTAAAATCTCCAATCAGTAGCCTTTTAATGCCATGTAAGTTATGAAGGTCAGACCAACGCTCCTGTCTACCTGCTTTATTAGTAAAAGCATAGATGAAAATGATTTCCATGTATATGTCTAGTTCAGGGTAAGAGAAATCTACCATTAGGTACTGATTTGACTGCTATTTAATCTGAATGTTAATCTTTTCAGTCCACATAATCCATATTTTCCCATTATCCGATGGAAAACATGTACTGAAATTAAGTTTTTGCATGTAAATATCACAATCAGTTATAGCATGCATAGGTTCTATAATGCAAATAAGATTAGGTTTATGCAGGGCCTTTATCTTTTTAAGCCTTAGAAGAGAAGTGTTGACCCCCTGGCATTCTAGACTAGAATATGATGTTTAAGTTTTTTAAAATCCATATTTCTTGCTCTTGGAGCGTTTAGAAGGAGATATGAGAGTCATCCTACTAAGTTGGGAGAAAAAAGTGGATTTTTCCTTGTTAGTTTCAGCTTTTGTAGGAGTTATACATATTTGATCCTGCTGAAAGTCTTTTGAACTTGAATTTTTTCCCCTATACCCTGTTCTGTCTCATCACTCAATAGCAAGAACCCATTTGTTAAAATAGGAGATTCTCTGTCTAAGGGGGGGGGGGAGCATGAAAATAATTAGTAAAATGTAATGCCTGAGCAGAGTTCACAGTCAAGAACATATAATCTTTAGCATATATTTTAGTGACTGCTTTATGGATAAATTTTGGATCAAAATCATAAACTCTGGTATAGAGTTTTGACTTTCCTGACTAATTGGCTCTATGTTTCCCTATGTTTCATTATGACTAGTAATCTGCTCCATTGTGTTGATATCAATGGTTCTATGATTACTGTTTCCTTTTCCATTAGAACTGCTAACAACTGTATATGTATGGGATACAAATGATTTGTTACTACTGATTATTACAGTATTGGTGAAATTAAGCTGACTGGAGATGGATTTATGTCATGTGGGTTAGAATATCTATCCGGAGAGTAATCAAAATAGCTTTGCCTTTGTCTATGATTTTCTTAGGGGAGACATCTATCTCATTTTGTAAAGGCTTGCTGGTGGTAGGGACATCAATAGGGATATGGGGAGTCTGGGGAGACATGTTTTGCACATTTTCCTCTAACTCCTGAACTAAAATAGTTGGGGGTTCATTGAAAAAAATTACCAGTTGGTTTCCAATCCTGCTTAGGCATTGTTTGAGGATTTTTAGTCCGGCAGTTGTTAATATCATAGCCTAATTTAGAGCAGTATGTGCAGTAAAGTAGCATGTCTTCATATTCAATATCATATCTCTTATTATCTGCAGGAGTGCCCATCTTAATTGAAGTGTGTAGTCTATTAACTAGGTTAATTTCTACCCAATTTTTTACGGCCGATGGCATAGTCAAGGCCTCAGTAGCAACATCCATTT
>JAULKM010097671.1:0-11033 GCA_032355605.1 Rubia tinctorum
GCCAATTTCTTGGCGTCTGTAACTTGCTACCTATTATAGTGAATTCGTCTCCCGTGGATGTAGCCAAAATTGGTGAAACACGTAAATCTTGTGTCTTGTTAATTTCGTTCATATTTTCTGTTCTTTCTCCATTCCGCACAACAGAATCCAAAAAATAGTAGTATTAGTATATTAATTTTGTCAGGAAAAAACACTAAAATCTCCAGAAGTGAAATGGTCAAACAGTTGGACTTGTAAAGTATCTCACTTTGAGATCAATCAGACCAGACTATAGTTAAGTAACTGTTAGAGAAGCCATAATTCATTTCATCCCTCCAGATTTTTTCTAGTGCTATTGCCATTAATTTTAGTACAAAAAGGCTGTTAGATAATCAAGAGCACAACCAAAACATTTTGAAAGAGAACCCAACAGAATAAACAGATCATCCTATCTCTTAAATAGGAAACAGAATAATTTGAAAGGCCATGTCCATGGAAAGCAAGTGCAGAAACACCCGTTTTCTCAATTCTCCGTGCCAGCTCCACTGTATCCTGAGTTGACTTTAACAGCCGAATCTTGCATGTGACAGGCGTATACAAATTCCTCTTTAAGGTAGTTAGGGCAACCCATGTTGATGTCCACCGCCGCAACATCCTTACATCTGAAGGAGTAGCCACCATGTGGTCCATGTCAAAGAGCTATGCTAGATACCATCATACAATTTTGATGAAATATGTAGTTGATATAGGTACAAGGGTTATCAAGCCAATTTAGTAGTACTATTCCTCAAAACCAAGAAAAACGATTTTTATACAACTATACATTCAAGAAACGTGTTGATTTCACATCAGAAGTAAAATCACATTTCTTTCTAATCAAGTGTTATAACCAAAAAGAACAACATACTTAATACACACGCGCGGACAAAACTTACACTAATTGTGCAGCTTTAAGAGCCCTCTCAGCATCAGATGTGCCCATTTGAAACACCACCCTGCCTCTTTCTTCGGGACACGTCCTGAAAACAACATTCTCCATTCCTTTCTCCACTACATCAGTACTACCAATGACATCTACCCCCGGGACGCACAAAATGGAAAAAGATGGCTAGCTTCAGCTTCTCAAATTACAGCATTAACAAGTTTAAATTTTCAGGAAAACATTTCAAAAAATTACCATTGATTTGGCGCTCACACTTGAGGAGTTTATGATCAATAATTTCCTCTCCGCATGTTATATCCGCACCATATTCTGCAGCTAGCATCCGAAACGGTAACGTGCCCTGGAGATAAAATCGAACTAATTTCAACCTCAACCATCAAATTCTAGGGTTTATTTCAAATTTCCAACTACCGGTACTTCTGATACGATGTACAGTTTTCATTAATCTCAGCGAACAACATTCTGTGCAAGTAAATTATTATAGACATATAGGAAAAAGGAAAGAGTTGAAGAAGTAAACGAACTTACAATTCGGACCATTGGCGCCAAAACAAGCTTCTCTCAGTAATCCATTTTTGTTCGTTGTTTCCTTGCACCACTTCAACTCGATATGATATAAAGCGCCAGTCTTCTCTTTCCGGTTCAGAACCCGGACCCGAAACTGAGTCCGAACGCGAACCTGAAGACGCTAATTAAGGCCTTGGAGCAATTGGACCGTATCTTAAAAGCATTCTCAACCTTATTGTTTAGATATGGTCAAATAATTTAATACACTTTCAAGTAGCATATAAAAATGATACTGAAGCTGAGAAGTATTTAAGCAGAAACTGTTTCACGAGTATATTCTATCTCTCTTTGACTTCCAGAGCAAACTGAAATAGTATCCAATACTACAGGAGCTCTCAGGACTGTAGCATATGCTTGAAAAAACACTTCAAGCAATGCTAAAAACAAGTCATTTTAGAGGTAAAAAAGCAGTTAAACCCCTCAAGTTATAGTTGGAAAAATACACTGACACGTGACCATTCGACCACTATTACAAGTACTCAATCCATTTACCACATTAGTTAGAACGTGGTAAACCGGATGTTATCGTTAGAAACATACACATATCGGATTCCGACTTTGCATTAGATAGTTTTAAAAAGAGGGAAAATTATTTCACAGGAGTCATTTGACCCATCAGATAGTTCTAAAAATTTATTCACCAAACCTTCAATTGAACAAAAGGTAAATAAAAACCTAACTTATTAAGTTTCCGACAATTTATAGAAAGTAGCTCGAGATTTGACATAAAAGGAAAAGATTAACACTATTAACCGAATAATTTGGCGCTCAGCATTAATTTTTCGGCATAAAAATGTAAACAACAAATTTCGAAACTCACAAGCAAATTCACAGTGCAAGCGTGTGCGATGTGTGATCAATCATTCCAATTGAGCAAATTCAGATCGAAAGCGTGACGAATCAAGCTACAATTGAGCAGAGCACCAGGCTACGTATCTACAAGAAATTAACTCGAAATTGAAGGTGTTCGCAAGATTTTTCACCCACTGGAGGTACGGAAATGGAAGTCGCCGGAGCCGCCCGCCGGTGGAATCGTCTGTGGAGTTCGTGAGAGAACGGGGCTGAGATTCCTTTCTGCAACTTAATCTCTAATTCTAAGGAGAATTGACAGAACAATGATCAACCAGGAATAGGCTTCATTATTTTTGAGACACAGTTAAAAGTAGAAGAAAAGTGATTTTATAACCCCTACATACTTGACATAAGTGCCAATATAATCTTTTGATAACTGAAAATGTAGATATAATCCTACCTAGTTGATGTAAGTGTCAATATAATCCTACAAGTGGTTCGGCGGTGCCCGGCGATTTATCCTGCGAAAATCCGGCGACCGGCGGCTGTTCGACGGTGGTCCGGCGGTAGTTCGCCGAAAATGGGGTCTGAAGGTTATATTGATACTTACATCAACTAGGTTATATCTGAACTAAAAATTATCTAAGGGTTATATTGACACTTATGTCAAGCAGGTAGGGTTATATTGGTATATATACCAAAGTAAAATGGTTGAGGGAAGAGTTAAAGTAAAATGGTTGAGGGAAGGAGACAGACCAACCAGACCTTTTTACACAAAGATGAAGGAGAGGCGATATCTTAACCACTTATCTTGTTTATTTTATGGAGAAACAAAGGTAGAGGGGAAGGAGTTGGGAGCATCACCTGATCTCAGTATTTAAAAAACAACTTGGGGATTTAGCTAAACCAGTTTGCAAAATTAAGGAGGATAGGGTCCGGGAAAGAGAAGTTCTATGAGTGCAACAACAAATGCAGATGATAAAAGACATAACAGGAAGTTCAAGGAAAAAGACATAGGATATCATCAGAGAAGCAAAAAAGTAGGCCCGCACAGCCTTTTTTTTGTTGATAATCTATTGATATTTTGTGAAGCAAAAAAAAAACAATTGGGGGAGTTCAGGAAGTACTTAAAATATTTCAACTGGTTTCAGGGCTGGCTATAAACAGTATGAAATCAACTGTTTATTTTTCAGGCATGGATGAAATGGGGGAAAAAACATGCTGGCAGGTATTCTGAAAATTCAGAAAAGAGATTTCCCTTTGAAATATCCGGGCCTTCCTATTTCAACTTTTAGATGGGATAGAAGTTCTTGTGTTGTTTTATTGGATAAGGTGAACAAGAGGCTGAATACATGGAATTCTGGATCTTTATCATATGCAAGTAGAGGTCAGTTGATCAATACTGTTCTACTAACACTGTGAGTTACTGGTCAGGAATATTTAAGCTTCCTGAAAGCATTCATGAAGAGATTGTCGAAAAATGTAGAGATTTCCTTTGGAACAAGAAAAGGGAGGGTAGGTACTTTGCACATGCATCCTGAAATACAATGAGCAGAAGTAAGAAGTTTGGGGGCTTGGGTTTTAGAGACCCTTTAACATGGGCGGAACCAGAATACATACGTGGCGGGGCTGATCTATCGGTAAAAAAAATTCTCATTTTTTCCATTATCTGAGGGGGCTGATAATTTTAAAAAAAATCTTTTACTACCCGAATTCCTCGTAATTTTCGTCTCGGCGGGGGCTGGAGCCCCCTCCAGCCCCATGTAGATCCGCCCCTGCCCTTCAATATGGAACCAAGCAGCATTATGTAAGTTGGTGTGGGCAATACAGACCAAACAAGACGTGCTTTGGATCGGATGGTTGCAAGCTTATTACTTTAAAACTAAAAAGTTTTGAAGAACATAAAACCACAACAGGATCACAGCTGGATGTGGAAATGGTTAAACAGATTGAAGGTTACAATGAAAGATAAGTTGTTCAGTTGTATTGGAAATACTGGAAAGTTCAGAGTTTCAAAAAGGTCTATAACTATCTGATCCATTAGCAAAGTTGATATGGTGTCCAAAACTGATCCCGAAACAAAGTTTTTTTCTTGTGGATGCTGTTGAAAAAGAAGCTGGCAACGGTGGATAGGCTTGTGCCTTTTAATATCCTTAAATATACTCAATTTTGTCTTCTGTGTAATCAGGAGCAGGGGGATGCAAATCATATGTTCATTAGGTGTGAGTTCAGTAAATAAATTTTCAAAGGGTTGCAATTTACTGGAATGCACGGTTTGAGGGAAGTGAAGAAAATGTTGAAAGTCTGATCGATCAGGGGAAAAAAGTTGAAACTTTGTATGCAGGTTACAAGTTTGTATCATATTTGGGAGGAGATAAATTTGAGAACTTTTCAAAGCAGGGAAAGGATGGTTGATGAAATTGTATGAGTAGTTAAGGAGGAGGTATTTTGGATGGCAGGGAAGGCTGGAAAATAGGAACGGTTTTTGGATTTGGCCTCTGAACATGAGACTTGGAATCTCTAGTTGGGCTGGGTTTATAAACTTTATTCCCTTGCCGATTAGGACCGTCTACAATGGCCCAAAACAGTGTCTAAAAGGGGGAACAAGACAACCTAGTCTATTCTTGGAGTTATACAAGTTTCATTGATTCTTATTAAGCTAAATTGAGATATAGGTAGTCTAGAGTGAGTACTATAATTTTGTTACGGTGTTTTTGATGGTTCATTAATGAAAATTTATACTTATAAAAAAAATTAGTGTTTCCCCATCTCCCCTTGATGTGAGGAGGGGAAAAGAAAATTAAAGAAAACGATAGAGGTTTTTTTCGAGACAGGATGAAAATGTTACGGCTAGGGCTTTGTCAAACCTTGTTTTGCTTGCTCATGCCTATGAATAACTTTTTTTTTTAATTTGAAAACCCTCACTTTTTCTCCCCCTTCCCATCATCAAAAGCACCATTACTCTCATCTGTCAGACCACTGTTGGTTAAACGCCCTCCACCCGTCACCACCCCCTCCCTTTCACCACGTCCTCCCCGTTACACTCAATTTGGACTCCCACCCCAGCTCGAGAGACCACCCTAGACCATCATCCCAATGCTCCCAGCCACATTTAGGTTGCCAGAAATCCTCCCAATATGGAGTTCCCTTGAAACCTCTGCTCCCCATCCTCTTCTCCTGACCTTCCCTCCCCGTCGCGTTCATCTTTGAAAATTAAATATTTGCTACTAATGCGGCTCCCGAGAGACGAAGTTTGGGCGCTCAGTTCTCTCGAGCATTGCACAAAGCTTTACGTCGGTGCCCAGTTCTTTCGAGCTCCCCGCAGGGCTCTAGCGCTAGAGCGCGCAACACTTAGGTGCAGTGGAGCGACACAAACTGTGTGCTCACACCAATGACCGATTCTCTTGAGCACCCGACACGGGAATGCTTCGCTCGAGTGCCAGTTCCCGAGTGAGCAGGGTTGGCCCAAACATTTTAGAGGTCTGAAACAATTTAGAAAAGGGTATCTTACATACTCCCTCTGTCCCATTACTTTTGGACACTCTACTTTTTCACGGTTTTCAATGATTATCCCTGACCATCAATATCTTTACATCAATAACAGTTATTTTATAAATCAATTTTTTATGTAGAATTATTTTTTCAGTTTTTCAATTAATTAAAAAAATTCCGCATAAAAATGGATACTTAGAAAATAGATGTCAAGATTAATCTAACAATATCTCACGTGATATTTTTATCACATATATTAACTTATATTAATGATCAAAGTTTACTAAATTTGCCTTTAAAAAAGTAGAGTGACCAACAGTAATGGGACGGAGGGAGTATAACATTTAGAGTATTAAAATTTGAGTAATTGGAGCATTTATTATTTATTTTTTTCCTACATATATAGTAAAAGTAAAATAAAATAAGGCCTCCATATTAAAAAAATGGGATCAAATTATGTCTATCCTCGGTTCAATTCTCTTTTCTATATTGAACATATAAAAGGGGACATTTGGGACTTGGTTGACGAAGGACTGAAGTGCAAATAGAATTAAGTTTCTTAATTACCTTTTATTCTAAGGGACTGTTTTGTAAATTTTGAATTCTTCAGCCATGAAATTTGACTTGCTTTTGGTGTTTTTTTGCCGCCTCTTCTTCCTGAAATTATGGGATTTGTCAGACTCTGCCACTGACAAAAATCCTTAGACGATATGACCCTTCAATCATTCACTCTCTGCTCCTCTAATGTATCTGAATTGAGATTATTTTCTTCCTGGCTCGCTACTTCTTCTTCTTGTGCTTTTCATGTTTTTCGTTAGATTTCGAATATTGTTTGCGCCGATTCGATCAGGGAATCTAATTTTGATATGGCATTGAACCCCTCAACTCTAGCTTCAGTTGTTCGTCGTCGATTGCCTATAGTTGGTGCCATCTATGTTCTTAGCTTCGGCACTTCCACTCTCCGCCCATCTTTCTCCCTTGTCCCAATCAAGGCATCTGCCCAATCTTTCTCGGGGTAATAAATTCCTTACTTTTATGCCGATTTATTCCCTAAAGTTTGTGTCTTGATCGTTTAAATTCTTGTTCTTTTGGGGTACTTTGATTTTGTTTCAGGCCAAAAGTTGGTAGTAGAAGTGTTCATAGCACCATCATAAGGATGGATTCGAGTAACAAGATCGTTTCAAGCATTGTTGTGTATGTCACTATTCCAAATAAAGATGCAGGTTTGTTCTTTCAGAATTTTTATTCATGAATTTATACGATTTTTCATGGTTTTTGTTGTGAGATACTGCTGATCAAATGGTAAAAAGGGAGAATTTATGTGGTAACTTCCAATGAATCCAACAATGAGAAATGCCAGGATTTAATTCTGATGCTATTGTTTACTGCAGTACTTGGACTGTTGATTTGGCATATCTGTTGCAAAAGTTTTCAGTTAAACTCTCCTACTTCACTGTAACATTAGGAGCAAACCCAAATTTTCCAGTGGAGACATTACAAGGTGATCTGCAGTTTCAATATATAGTTTCAAAATTTATATAATCAGTTGCGTTGTTATCACCCGCCTCATGAACTCTTCATATATCTTTACTACTGCCATGGACTTGGCTTAAATAACTCGTGACTTATTTTTTAGTTTAATTTTTGATAAAGGAAGATGGAAAGTTTGCTGCTTACAGAGTTGCTGAGTATGATGATGGTGTAATATTAAAATTTCAAATGTTGATCTGTAGTTGTTGTGTTATTGAGTTCTCTATTTCATTACCTATTAAAGAGAACTGTGAAGGAGGAAATAGAGTTTTTTCCTTCTTTTGATTTCGAGAGTTTAGGTTTAGGTAAATCAGTCAATAGTGTGAACAAGTAACTCCTTTCGATTCAACTCTTGGAATCGTTCGTATTTGTTTTTGTAATTACGTTATTCAGTTCGGATTTTGTTCAATTGTGATTTAGCTTGATGTGGAAAGGATAATATGCTAAGAATTTGTTACAAATTCTTAGAGAAGCTTGTATGAAGTTGATAGATTTTGTTTCCTTGTTAGCATGATAGCATTTTCAGGAACTTTTTTCAAAGTTCAGAGTCAATGCAAGATTTGAATATTTAGCATATAGGTTACGAAAGCTGGATAATTTTTGTTGTTGGTGATTTCTTTTGATAGGATTGATTGTTCTATAATGTTTGCAAGAGAGCTTACTACCATGTAAAACTCCATTTAAAGAGGAGAGAATGCTTGGAGAAATTGATGAAATTGAAAGCGAAGAGAATGAAGGAATTCGCTGATGTGCAGTCACAAATTCAGAAAATATGTGGGGAGATTGCTGGGACAATTGACCTGTTGGAGAAGCCCGCAGTTGATGAATCAGATTTGTCACTAAAGAAGTTAGATGAATTTAATAATCATCTACAATAACTCTAGAAAGAAAAGGTGATGTTTGATTTCTGCACTTGACGCTCTACTTAATTTTGAACTCAGTACTTAATTTCATAACCTCTAACTCGACCTTTGTAATTAATCTTGCAGGGTGAGAGATTGCATAAGGTTCTTGAATTTGTGAGCACGGTCCAAGATCTGTGTGCAGTTCTTGGGATGGATTTCTTCAGTACTGTAGCTGAAGTACATTCAAGTCTCAATGATTCTACAGGTGTGCAATCTAAAAGCATCAGCAACGATACCTTATCAAGGCTGGTAAATACGGTCGTTGCACTCAAAGAAGATTAAAAAAAACAGAGATTGATGAAGGTTAGTGATTGCAGTACCTTGTCCTTCTACTCAAAAGATAATGAAAGTTCAAAGTTACTACTCCATATAACTATTGGTATTTTTGCAGCTTCAAGAATTAGCTACACAGGTATTTGATCTTTGGAATTTGATGGATACGCCTGCAGATGAGCGTAGTCTATTTGATCATGTCACGTGGAGTCCACCATTAGTTTCATTATTTCTTTTTGGTTTCTGGAAAATAACTGTTAGGAACATACTGAGCTCTATTGTTTTTTAATCTAATCATTCTTGTTGCCAGGTTGTGGTAATATGTTTTTTTGTTTATGTTAGGGCATCAATTAGTTATCTGATTATCCCTTTTCTTTTCTCTGTAATTCATGGCATTGGGCCCATATTCTTGATCTGGATTTACCCATCATGTTGTTTTTCATAAAATGCATATCAGAGGGGATCTACATATTTGTTTGATGGGTACAAATACTCTCTCCTATGATTAAGAGAGTAGAATAGTTTACCTATTAGACTTGAATTATTATATCAAGGAATGTTCAACCCTTCAACTAATCTTTCAAAATTTGCCTAAGTTGCAGATTTGAAGACTTGTTTATTTGCAGACTGTGAAAAGGAGAGCATTGGAAACCTTTGATAATGAACACCAGTAAGTAAGTCAATTTTTTGTGTGTTTTGTATAAGATAATTGAACTATATGATGGTTAAGAATATGTCAGCCGATCTTCTTATTATTTGGAAAAATTAGAAATGCCTTTTTATTTCCCTTTTTCGTTTTGTGGGTAAAAGATTGATTGTAATGAGTCTGATGACAACAGACACAAGTATGCTCGTGAAGCAAAATTTAGGCACTATGATATTCTTATGTTAGGTATGGTTTGGTTTAGTTCATAATGTAATGGACTTGGCAATGAATATTTATGTGTGAAAGGAGCGTAAAGCTTCGGAAGCTAAAATGATATTTCTTTGTGTGTTGACAATTGATTAAGTGTCATGTATTTGGAGTCTTTGCCTGCTTCATTTTTACCTAAGACTAACCTACTTTAAGAATCAACAGAAAAACATTACATTCAATTTCAAAGTATATAGTTTCAAGGTCAAAGATTGTTTACAAACCAGAAAGTTAGCTATGGTGTTGTAATAAAATTACATTAAAAAAAATCAAAAGTTGTCTTTTGAATTGCAACTTTTCTAAAACAAACCATTTAACTCTAAATAATATATTATATATAGATATATTGTTCCATTTAACTTCAATATTCCAATTAGGAAATGTTGAGTTACCATGATTTTAGACTGTTGAATGGCATGAGATTGCACACAAGGTGATGCTTTAAGGTTTAATTATCGTTGTTCATAGAGGTGGATCTGACGTTGAGTTACTTGGTTCAGGTTTGGTTAAGAAGGTGTACAGAGCATTTGATCAAGAAGAGGGAATGGTGGTAGCTTCGAACCAGTTCAAATTCCAGAAATTTTGTGATGATGAAGTTATGATTGAGAGGTTTTATTCCGAGGTTAGGCTGCTGAGAACATTGAAGAATAAGAAAATTACATTTGGAAGGATGATGAAAGAAATATTTTGAATTTCATCACTGAAGTATGTACTTTGTGCAATTTGAGACTGTACAGGAAGAAGAATAGATATGTTTCGATGAAAGTGCTCAAGAAATGGCCGAAGCAGGCAAATTCTTAAGGGATTGGAGTATTTGCATAATCCAGTTCCTTTCACCTTTTCTTCTCTTTTTCCACTTTCTGTCATTGCCCTTCTCCACTGCTATGGAAATCTCCTATCTCCGGTGAGCAACAATTTGAAGGTACCCCATCATCTCTCTTTGCGCCGCCCTCCCAAATACCTCCTCCCTGCTTTACCTGCCTGCTTTGGCTGCCCTTTTTCCCCCTCCCTGCTACATGTCTCGTTCGTGTTTCTCATCTCCCCTCTCGGCATCTTCATTTAAGGTTAGTTGTTTTTTCTTTTTATTCTCATTACATCATTTTCACTCTTTGTAAGTTACCTCCATCCTTTTAGTTTCTTAAACTGATGTTTTTTTTCCAGTTCTTTTATAGGTAACTTCTCCTTTCCTCCTTTGTCTTCAATCTTTCAAGTAAGTGTAAGGTCACTTCTCTTGTGTTTATGTTCCATTTTATTCTTTTTACCTGCCCTTTGTTGTGTTGGGATTCAGTTAGTTTAGTTTGTGCATCGTTTTTGTTTTGGTTTTTGGTTACCAAACAGGGTTGTTCGGCTTCTTTCTTCTTAATCTTTATTATTGGTTTCTGGGCTGAGTTTTTTTGTAGCACAACAAATGATTGAGTTTAGCAATAAATATTGTACCTTTAATAACTGTTTATTGTTGTCGTTATTTTTCCACCTTCTTACTCTGGGTTGATTACAACAGAGTCTACGAGTATGCATCATTCTACTACACTCCCCAACAGGTATTCTATATTCTTCATAACTGTGTATATCATATGCATAGATCCCTGCTCTTCATATTTCTGCCTACTTCCATTTAAATTGCTCTAATTTCTTCCTT
>JAULKM010097682.1:0-11033 GCA_032355605.1 Rubia tinctorum
TATTATAAGTGACAAAAGCGATAAAGTCGCTCTCAACTCTAATAATAGAAATTCAAGGTAAAATAGAGTCTTCAAAGCATAAAAGTCTACCAAAATGAGTACAAAAAGATCCCAAAATTGCCATATAAAATGGACGCATCAAATATCCCCACACTTGAACCTTACTCGTCCTCGAGTAAGAGAAGATCCAAGCACAAGAACAATTTCACATATCCATATCCTAATACTAATATTCCCCCAAATCAAAGTTCACAAAAACTGTCAATATCATAAGTCCCAAAATGAAAGATCAAATGGGAATTTTTCTTCACACAACCCTTAGCACTTTTCTCTTTTTTTAATGCAAGTATCTAATCTGTGGGCATGTATTGTTATTTCTATAATTTAAATTAGCATAAAGGATGAAAATCACAAAGGTGATTGGATTGGTCTTGCAAGAAAGTCTGCATTTTATGCTTTGAGCGGATGGGTTTGTGTCTTTCTTATGCTATATGGTGAAGAAAAAGTGATTTCAAGTTGTATCCTAGTTTGAGGGGCATAATTGGTTTTAAAAGTATTTGGATTGGTCCCTCGAGAATGGAAACTTTAAAATGGTTCTGTTAATTGCATGATTTAAAGTTTGAACAAATAGAAATTGTCTGTCTGGAGTGAACCTATACATATTTTTTAGGAAGGTTTTATATTGTTAGTTAGTCAAATAAGAGATGTTGAAGTAATAAAACCCGTGCCTCACTTTTTCAGTATCATATCGCTGGTTGGTGTTCATTGACTTAATTTCATTGCGGTTGAACTTCATAATGGAAATTCTCTCTCGCCTGGTGAACAAATAGGTAAGAACTAGTGAAGTTATTTTTTAATTTTATTTTTGGTGTTTTGTGATTTTGTTAAGATTCAATTTGTTCTTGAGATATGGAGATATCCTAAGAAGTGGGTAGGATTTGTGAGTTGTGCTCTTTTGATGCAACCAAAATCATTTGGAATTTTGCTCCAGGTGCGTATGGTCATAAACTCCCTACTGTCATGTTAATATATTTTTGTCTTGTACTATTTAATTCGTCACTCTGGACTCTAGATTTGATTTCCGATTGTTCAACTTTTGGCTACCTCCAGCACAGTTAGAAAATGCTTTGAACAGAACATTAACTCTGAAAGATCCACTGATCGCACATGCAAGCCAATCACACATCAAATCTTCACTCCCAAGGTAAATAAAAACAATATCCCGTACTCGTTAATTGAGTACGCCACGAAGACTTAATTGCTGCAATTTCATCAGGTCTGTATTAGTGGTCCTAGAATTAGCACCAGATGCTCAAAGATCTGCTAAGACTCGACCGCCTAATTCCTAGCCTATAGAAATCGGTAGGGTGGAAGTTTATCAATCGAGCCCTGCTCTGATATGTGATTCTAGCAAGCCAGAAAATGAGGTGGAAACTAACAAGCCCAGGGAATCATTTGATGTCAGTTGATTTTAAGGAAATGAATAGCTTGAACTGTAAGTTCTTCGATGATTCTTGACATTTGATATACTTTTAGCTCTCTTCAGGCGATTTCTGATATGGTCATTCGCACATTTGTGATACTATTGTCGGAGAACTCAGTCGTGTTTTGAAGCTCTGTAGTTTTAATGCACAATTGTACTTCAGCTGGAAAAGAGGAAACAATTAAATCATTGAGCAAGATGACCTCAGTCCCATCCCATGTGATTCTAAACACACAAACGATAAAGGTTTACCACAGTAGGGGTAAATCTAATGGTACAGGATACTTGTTATGTATTGTGTTATATTTAGTGACTGTGCTTGGATTATTTTATTTGGAATGTTGATGGCCTGCATTTGATGTTATGAACTGATTGTGGACTGTATTATCTTTTATTGACTTTATTTTGTTATTTTTGGACTTCATATGTACGTAATTAACCCAATGTGAGGAACATTCAGAATGGGCTGATTACAGGCTATTTAACTATTTTGCATTATATGTGACCATCCAGAGTGGGTTGATTCCGGGCTATTTGGCTATTTGACATTATGTGTGAACAACCTAAATGGGTTGATTCCGGGCTATTTGGCTATTTTACATTATGTGTGACCATCCGAAATGAGTTGATTCCGCGCTATTTGGCTATTTAACATTATGTATGAACATCTACAGTGGGTTGATTCCGGGCTATTTGGCTATTTGACATTATGTGTGACCATCCGAAGTGGGTTGATTTCGGGCTATTTGGCTATTTGAGATTATGTTATCATTATGGTCTTGAGAATTCTAAAAATACATTTTTATGCATGTCACTAAGTCAGTAGGGTAAAACGAGGCGAGTGAGTTAGTGATGAGTGGAAGAATATGTAGGAGTGATACTCAATGCAACCATGTGGTGCTGTTATAAGGCAGTGTTGTTCTTGGCGGTGCATTAGAGTTAGGTAGAACCACATCTATGATGAAGCTGTGATTGTGAGGTTACTCAAATGCAGCCATGCGGTTTGGTTTTAAAGTTGAACTGTTCTTGGCGGGGCATTTTCGTGAAATAAAAAATAGTTCTGAGATAACCAGGAATATTGCAGCAAACCTCTAATGATGATTATTTTGTTTTGGTACAACTAAAATGATCCAACCATGTTTTCTATTTTGAAACCATTTGGATGGAATCTTTGTGAGTTTTGTAAAATCCAGTCCCTCAGATAAATATTAGTGTGTCACAACCAGCTTTATTTTGTATTTTTGGTCATTAATTGACTTGGGGTTTTGTAATGGAACACTTAATAGTATATATTATGAAATAATAAAAAACTTCTTGCATTTCATTTAAAATGGGAGATTAACATCCCTATTTTAAAGGTTGTCCTATAAACATGTCTATGAAAACCAAAAGGCATGTTTACCCTAGATTAGTCCATCTAGAAGCACAACCGTCAAAATATTTTCAAATGATTATTCTAAATCATTTCCATCCTGATCAGAAAATATTGCACCTTTTCAGTCCTTCCAATTGCAACTAGATGCTCCCAACTTGTCCTTACAACTTCTGAGTCAACTATTAAGTTGTGTGGTAGAATTCCAAATCTTCTTAGTCTCTATTTTCACATATGTGGCAACTTGAATCCATTCCCTCCCATAGACTTCATAATTTCAATCATGACATTTTGCAATGAGAGGAAAATATCATCCAAAGTTTTTGGGTCTTCATTATCAAAAGCATCTACCACAGCCCCCCAAAGTCCTTCTAGAGTTGTACTAGGGTTTCAGTATTGCAAACTTTGTATGCTAGAAAAAAACCCCAGGTCAAGAATGTTTAAATCAGGTGATTTTGGTGGATGACACACTAACTTGATCCTAAACCCATCTAAATTGGTTGCTGCTAAAAAATCCGGGACATTAGATAAAATATGTGAGCTAGCATTGTCCTGCAGAATGGAAATGATTTTACATGCCTAAGGTGGCCACTTAGCCTTGATGGCTGGAATCAGTTCATAAATTAGCTTCTTACTAATGCATTCACTTTTAATAGATTCTGTTGGAGTAAAAACCATTGTTCCCCTAGGCCTATTTATACTATTATTTTTGGCCGCTTTATATTCAGCATATGGGAACACCCCTATTTTGCCAACAAACGTAACATTACCTAATGGATCTATAAATGGCCGACATACAGCACATAGAAACAATAACTTGGGAATATAATTCTTGTTTTGTGTAGCTCTATATGGTTCTAGCTCATTAGGGCTAGTAGATTCCTGGTTGTTGCCTCTGTTAAATAGAACCATTTCTCGTAGATATGGATTGTGTTCTGCATATCTTTGAACTGCATATTGCTTTCAACCTTAGAAAGACACCATTCCAACCTTCGAGTTTTGCATTGCGCAGTAAGGCATGGATGAACTGCATTTTTATGGCTATTTATTGTTTTACTCATCACAACCCTATGTATTGTACTCTTGCTGATGTGCATCCCAGTTGATGTACTCCTGCTGGTCGGCCTATTGCGCAATGGCAATGCCATTAAAGCTTCTGGGTCAATGGATTTTTTGTTTGCAGGTGCAATGCCATAACGCCTAGACCTTGCATTGATAACTTCGCCATTCCACATCTGCTCCTTAAACCTAGCCCAGTTTAAACTCACAGTTCAGATTGAAACACCCCATCTGGCTACTGCTTCATCCATTTTGCCCTTGCTAATTTTACAACCTTCTATTTTTTGAAGTAAAAACACAGCCAGTTGTTGCATTTGCTCATCGGTGAGATTCCGACCAACCATCACAACATTCTGGTCAAGCTCAATGAAGAAGAAGAAAATCAGACCCAGCAAGGCCAGATATGAGAACTGGCCAAAAATTACTTTTCTGAGAGCTGTACACAACCTTAATGCTTGTGTGTTTGGTGTAATGAATGCTCCTTATATAGACTTATTTTCTAGAATTTTCTCTCTTTTTTTAATGTACTTTTTGTAACTTTTGCTTTTGGTAACTTTTGGCTCCAAATCTGAAATTTTGGAGCCAAAAGTTAAAATTTCAGAGGGAACTATTACAGACTAATCATGATTTATTCAAGTCAATTTTTGAAAAAAAAATCTCTTGTTCAGCTACTGTTCCAGTAGAAAAAAAGCTGGAATCTTTTAACTTTTGATCAGCTTTTTGTGTACTTTTTTACTGTAGAAAATTTGAGCCCCCAATCTTTTCACTGCAATTTGCCCAGGGACAGAGGGAGTACTCTTTTTCCCATTGGATTTTTTAATGAGATAGTGTGCTTCTATTTAGAATTGATTTTGAAATATTGTAATTTAGGAGTTTTGATTTTATTAGAATTATATTTGGTAGGTTTAGATACGGTAGATTCATTCAAGAATTCATCGAATATTTGGATTGATATACTTGGATGAATATGGTCATCATTTAGATTTAAAAATGGTATTATAGTTAGATATGACTTTAGCCTCTGAAAGCTGCCATAATTTTTTCAGTTTCTATTTGTACTGGCCAAATTATATCCTATAAATAGGAGAGGCCAGCCAAAAAACTTTCCAACATTATTATCAATTAAAAATTTAGATTTTGTGAGCACTAATTTTCATTGTTGCTTAATCCTACGGGTTAATTAAGTATCAATACCCTTTGTAAACTAATCCTATGGGCTAGTTAGTGAACAAAGAATCCTTTATTTGTGAGCTAATCCTGTGGGCTAGTTAGCGAGCAAATTTTCAATTTGTGAAGTTATCCTACAGGCTAGTTAGAGTAACAATTCTCGAGCTATTCAAGATAACGAGGGCTAGTTTTGATCAGTTTTTACAGCTATACTAGATTTTACAAAATCCCTTGTTTAGTCTAAAATTTAAAATTCTGTAATTCACAGTTTTCGCAAAGATATTCATATCAGTTGTTATCATAGAAAAGCGAAAGTTTCCGCGACTATCATATTACTCAGCATCGGTTGATATCTTTATGTTTATATTTTATTTATTTTTTTGAAAAAAATCAGAATTCTATTCAGCACCACAGCCGGACAACAATTTCTCAGTGTCGTTCTGCTCTTACGGATCTTTGGTGAGAAAAGCAGCTGCCTCCCACTACCTGTCATATCCATCTGACCGCCATTCTGCTCTCCGTCTGTCGCATCGCTATAGTTAGTCAGCTTGACTGTCGTCAATTAAAGCTTTAGTTTCCGCAGTTGCTCCAACTAAATTTCATTCTGTTAAAGTTGTCGACCAGCCGGATACTCCATCAGCGTTCTAATGATCGTCATCAATTATTCGTATGCTCCAGCAAGGATCTTCTTATCTCCGGCATCGTAGCAGAATACAGTCCAGCAGTGCTTGACACACCTTCGCCAAGAAGAAGACGCGCGTTATCTTCACGCGAGAGCACACCCTCGAGCACGTTCACATCACGCACACGACATAGGAAGGCGTGTTCTGAACATGCCCGAGTCAGAAGGTTCCCACCCTCATATCGTGAGCTGATCATTTTCTCGTAATATTTTGAATTTATCGCGAGTTTGTTCATTTTATTGTCAGAGCCACCTCACCATGCTAGTCAGCACACAGTCACTGCATAATCAGCTTCCATACACCATTTATTAGATGGATTTTGCGTGGATGGCATGGGAAGTTTGTCTAAATTTATTTATGAATATCGTTCACGTTTCAAGGACAAAACTTTTTTACTACGAAGGGAATGATACGATATCAAAAATATCATATATTATTTTTATTTTAGTTTATTATTTTGAGAAGCTAAACTCTATACTCTTTTCCCCCATTGGGTTTTTAATGAGGTAGTGTGCTCGTATTTAGAATTGATTTGGAAATATTATAAATTAGGATTATTGATTTTATTAGAATTATATTTGGTAGGATTAGATAAGGTAATTTCATTCAAAAATTCATCAAATATTTGAATTGATATACTTGGATGAATATGGTCAACTTTAAGATTTAAAATAGGTATTATAGTTAGATATGACTTTAGCTTCTTAAAACTGCTATAATATTTTCAGTTTCAATTTGTACTGGTCAAATTTTAACCTAGAAATAGGGGAGGCCAGCCACAAAATTTTACAACATTATTATCAATAAAAAATTCAGATTTTGCAAGCACTAATTTTCATTGTTGCTTAATCCTATGGGTTAATTAAGTATAAATACCCTTTGTAAACTAATCATGTGGGCTAGTTAGTGAACAAAGAACCCTTTACCTGTGAGCTAATCCTATGGGCTAGGTAGCGAGCAAAATTTTAAATTGTGAAGTAATCTTGCGGGCTAGTTAGCGTTACAATTCTTGAGCTATTTAAGATCACGAGGGCTAGTTTTGATCAGTTTTTGCGGCTATACTAGATTTTACGAAATCCCTCGTTTAGTTAAAGATTTAAAATTCTCCAATCCTGAGTTTTCGCAAGGACATTCATATCAGTTGTTATCATAGCAAAGCGAAAGTTTTTACAACCATCATATCACTCGGCATCAGTTGATATCTTTATGTTTGTATTTTATTTTTTAATTTGAAAAACAAAATAGGATTCTATTCAGCACTACCACCGGACAACAATTTGTCGCTGTTGCTCAGCTCCATTCTGCTCCAATGTATCTTCGGTGAGATAAGCCGCTGCCTCCCACTCCTATCATCTCCGTCTGATTGATGTTCTGCTCTCCGTCTATCACATCGCCATTGTTCGTTAGCTTGACCTTTGTTAATTGATGCTTTAGTTTCTGCCATTGCACCAATTAAATTCCCTTCATTAAAGTTGTCGACCAGACGGATACTTAATCAGCGTTCTAATGATCGTCATCAGTTCTCGGTTCGCTCTAGCAAGGATCTTCTTATCTCCGGCATCGGAGCAGCATACAGTCCAGCAGTGCTTGACACACCTTCGCCAAGAAGAAGATGCGCGCTGTCTCCACGCAAGAGCACACCCTTGAGTGCATGTATATCACGCGCACGACATAGGAAGGCGTGTTCTGAACATGCGCGAGTCAGAAGGTTCCTTCCCTCATCTCGTGAGCTGATTATTTTCTCATAATATTTTGAATTTATCGAGAGTTTGTTCATTTTATCGCCAGAGCCACCTCACCATCCTAGTCAGCACACAATCACTGTATAGTCATTGTCCATACACCATTTATTAGCAGGATTTTGCGAGGATGGCGTGGGAAGTTTGTCTTAATATATTTATGAAGATCGTTCATGTTTCGAGGACAAAACTTTTCGACTACGAAGGGAATGATACGATATCAAAAATATCATATATTATATTTTTATTAGTTTATTATTTTGAGAAGCTAAACTCTCTATTCTTTTTCCCATTGGGTTTTTTAATGAGGCAGTGTGCTCGTAATTAGAATTAATTTTAAAATATTGTAAATTAGAAGTTTTAACTTTATTAGAATTATATTTGGTAGGATTAGATAAGTTAGATTCATTCAAGAATTCATCAAATATTTGGATTGATATACTTGGATGAATATGCTCATCATTAAGATTTAAAATAGATATTATAGTTAGATATGAGTTTATCTTTTGAAAGCAACCATAACTTTTTCAGTTTCAATTTTACTGGCCAAATTATAAACTATAAATAGGGGAAGCCAACCACAAAATTTTACAACATTGTTATCAATAAAAAATAAGATTTTGCAAGGACTAATTTTCATTGTTGCTTAATCCTACGAGTTAATTAAGTATCAATACCCTTTGTAAACCAATCATGTGGAGCGAGCAAATTTTAAAATTGTGAAGTAATCCTGCGGGGCTAGTTAGCTTTACAATTCTCGAGCTATTCAAGATCACGGGGGCTAGTTTTGATTAGTTATTGCAACTATACTAAAGTTTATGAAATCCCTCATTTAATCCAAGATTTAAAATTCCGCAATCCAGAGTTTTTGCAAGGAGATTCATATCAGTTGGTATCATAGCAAAGCGAAAGTTTCTACGACCTTAATATCACTCAGCATCAGTTGATATCTTTATATTTGTATTTTCATTTTTTGAATTTTTAAAAAATCAAGATTCAATTCATCACCACCTCCGTTAAAGTTATCGCTGCTGCTCAGCTTTATTCTGCTCCAATGGATCTTTGGTAAGATAAACCACTGCCTCTCCTCTCTGTCTGACCGCCTTTCTCCTCTCCGTTCGTCGTATCACCATCGTTTGTTAGCTTCACCTTACTCAATGGATGGTTTAGGTTCTGCTGTTTCTCCAAGTAAATTCCCTTCCGTTAAAGTTGTCGACCAGCCGGATACTCAATCAGCGTTCTAATGATCGTCAGCAGTTCTCCGTTCGCTCCAGCAAGGATCTTCTTAACTCCGACATCACAGTAGAATACAGTCCAGCATCGCATGACACACTTTTACCAAGAAGAAGGCGCGCCCTGTCTTCACATGAAAAAACACCCTCGAGCGCGTGCATATCACGTGCACGGCATAGGAAGGCGTGTTCTGAACACGAGTGAGTCAGAAAGTTTCTACCCGCATCTCATGAGCTATTCATTTTCTCGTGATATTTTGAATTTATAACGAGTTTGTTCATTATATCGTCAAAGCTATCTTACCATCCTGGTCCACACACAGTCACTCCATAGTCAGCGTCCATACACCATTTATTAGAAGGATTTTGCGAGGATGGCATGGGAAGTTTATCCACATTTATTTATGAAGATCGTTCACGTTTCGAGACCAAAAAATTTCGACCACAGAGAGAATATGGTCTTCATTAAGATTTAAAATAGGTATTATAGTTAGATAGGACTTTAGCTTCTGAAAGCTGCCATAACTTTTTCAGTTTCAATTTGTACTGGCCAAATAATAACCTATAAATATGGGAGGCCAGCCATAAAATTTTACAACATTATTATCGATACAAAATAAGATTTTGCAAGCACTAATTTTCACTGTTGTTTAATCCTACGGGTTAATTAAGTATCAATACCCTTTGTAAACCAATCATGTGGGCAAGTTAGTGAACAACGAACCCTTTATCTGTGAGCTAATCCTACGGGCTAGTTAGCGAGCTAATTTTTAAATTGTGAAGTAATCCTGCGGGCTAGTTAGCTATACAATTCTCGAGCTATTCAAGATCACAAGGGCTGGTTTTGATTACTTTTTGTTGCTATACTAGAATTTGTGAAATCCCTCATTTTGTCAAAGATTTAAAATTTTGCAATCCAGAGTTTTCGCAAGGAGATTCATATCAGTTGGTATCAGAACAAAGCGAAAGTTTCTGCAACCTTCATATCACTCAGCATCAGTTGATATCTTTATATTTTTATTTTCTTTTTTTAATTTATAAAAAAAATCAGGATTCTATTCAGCACCACCGTCGGACAACAAATTGTTGTCGCCACTCAGCTCCGTTCTGCTCCGAAGGATATTTGGTGAGATAAGTCACTGCCTCCCACTGCCTATCGTCTCTGTCTGACCGCCGTCCTTCTCTTCATCTATCGCATCGCCTTCGTTCGTCTGCTTGACCTTCGTCAATTGAAGCTTTAGTTTCCGTTGTTGTTCCAATTAAATTCCCTTCCGTTAAAGTTGTTGACCAGCCAGATACTCAATCAGCGTTCTAATTATCGTCATCAGTTCTACATTTTCTCCAGCAAGGATCTTATTATCTCCTACATAACATCAGAATACAGTCCAGCAGGGCTAGACACACCTTCGCCAAGAATAAGACGCACGTTGTCTTCACCCTCGAGCACACCCTCGAGCCCGTGCATATCACGCCCAAGGCATAGGAAGGCGTGTTCTGAACATGCGCGAGTCAGAAGGTTCCTACCCTCATCTCGTGAGCTGCTCATTTTCTCGTGAAATTTTGAATTTATTGCGAGTTTGTTCATTATATCGTAATAGCCACCTCACCATCCTAGTCAGCACACAGTCATTTCATAGTCAGCGTCCATACACCATTTGTTAGCAAGATTTTGCAAGGAAAGCGTAAGAAGTTTATCTACATTTATTTATGAAGATCGTTCACGTTTCGGGAACAAAACTTTTCGACCATGAAGGAATGATACGATATCAAAAATATCATTTATTATCTTTTTATTAGTTTATTATTTTGAGAAGCTAAACTCTATACTCTTTTTCCCATTGGGTTTTTAATGAGGTAGTGTGCTCGTATTTAGAATTGATTTTGAAATATTGTAATTTAGGAATTTTGACTTTATTAGAATTATATTTGGTAGGATTAGATAAGTTAGATTCATTCATGAATTCATCAAATATCTGGATTGATATACTTTAATATGGTCATCATTAAGATTTAAAATAGGTATTATAGTTAGATATGACTTTAGCTTCTGAAAGCTGCCATAACTTTTTCAGTTTCAATTTGTACTGGCCAAATTATAACCTATAAATAGGGGAGAACAGCTACAAAATTTTACAACATTATTATCAATAAAAAATAAGATTTTGCAAGAAATAATTTTCATTGTTGCTTAATCCTACGGGTTAATTAAGTACTCCCTCCGTTTTTTAATATTGGCACCCTTTTTTTTGACATTTTCTGAAGGCATGTTTGACCACCGATAACTTTTGTTTTGTTTAA